>PVLD010030722.1:0-16532 GCA_004027595.1 Dinomys branickii
TGGGAATGGCTGATAATTGTGTTCTGTATCAGATGAGATTAGGCATGTTCAGGGTGGTACGGCTATAGATGTACTTTCTATATCATTGATAATTGAAAGCACTACTTTTATATAGAAGAAGGAATTGGAGAATCACGAATAAAGTCAACTCGGGGGTGGATTGAGAAGTCACTGAAAGTGTTGGGATAAGGGACATACTAAACAAGCACTTATTACTTCAGAAAAACAACTGTTAGGATGACAAGTTATGGGAAAGAGTAATGCAGATAGATGTCTACTTGTCTATGAAGGACAGTAGGTTTCACATATTTATTTATTTATTGACACAAGGTCTTGCTATAATGTCCAGGCTGATCTTGAACTCTTAGGCTCAGGTGATCCTGCTTCAGTCACTACAGTAGGTGGGCCTGCGGGCGCGTGCCACCAAGTCTGGTTCCAAGTCTTGATTTTGCATACTACTATAGTCACTTTCTTCTTGCTGGGGCAAAATACATGACACCCTCCGTTTGAAAGACAAGAGGTTCAGATTCGCTGACCTCTTAATGGGTTCAGTCCATGGTTGGCTGGCTCTGAGGCAGAAATGGCACGGTGAAAGCACATGCCTGAAGAAAGCTGCACAGCCCACGACAGTCAGGAAACAGGGAGAAAACGGAGGAGCTGGGGATAAGAACATACCTTTCTAGGTCAAACCCCCAGTGACCTGACTCTTCCATCTAGGCCCTGCCTCCTAACAGCACATTTAACTATGAGCTCATTAATGGCAGGAGTCCATTAATGACTATAGCACCTCCATGATAGAGCTACCTTCCAAAAGCCCTACCTCTGAACACAGGAGACTTGGGGGAGATTCTTTTTTTTTTTTTTTTGATAAATTTTTTATTTCAAAGGGAAAAAATTTCAAAATAAGATAATAGGAGAGTACCAGTGGTTAATACATTGTATACTGTTTTCTTTAAATTAGTTAAATCAGAGTACAAGATATAAGCATTTAATTGTACAAATAATATTGGCACAAATCCTTTTCAATGAATTAAGAACTATAAGTATCTTGATTATCATATGTATAATATATTTGCTATTCCCTTCCTTCTTTTCTCCTTTTGCCCATCCCATTTTGTTTCCTTTTGAATAGTGTCTTCCCATTTTACAATATCTATTGTACATTTTAGATCTTATTTACTCTTCCAGCTTCTCACACTAGGGAGGCAATACAGTGTTTGCACACATGTGTCTGGTTTATTTCTCTTACTAGTATGGTCTTGAGTTAAATCCATTTACCTATAAAAGTCTGCAGTTTATCCTTCTTTATGACTGAGTAGTACTCCACTGCATAAAAAACCCAATATTTTTATTCATTCCTCAGTTGATGGACATTTGGATTGTTTTCAAGATCTAGCTATTGCAAATTGTGTTGCTATAAACATGGGTGCACATATATTGATGTGGTACAATGTTTTTAATTCTTCTGGGAAGATATCCAGAAGGAAAATAGCTGGGTCAAATGGGACCTCTAAACCTACTTTTTGGGGAATCTGCACACTGATTTCCACAGTGTTTGCACCAGTCTACACTCCCACCAGTAGAGAAGGATTCCTTTTCTACACAACCCCTCCAGCACTGGTTATTGGTTGATTTCTTGATAATAGCCATTCTTTCCAGGGTGAGATGGTATTTCAGTGTTGTTTTAATTTGCATCTCTCAAATGATGAGTGATGTGAACATTTTTTCATGTATTTATTTGCTATTTGTATTCTTTCTTCTGAGAAGTATGTATTCATTGCAGATGCCCATTTTTGGACTGTGTGATTAAATTTAGGAATTCTCATTTTTGTTTAGTTCTTTATATGTTTTCAATAATAATCCTTTGTCTGAGGAATAGCTGTTAAACATTTTTTCCCACTCTGTGGGTTCTCTCTTCACTCTATTGGTGATTTTTTTTTGTGGTACTGGGGATTGAACTCAGGACCTTGTGCTTGCCAGGCAGGCACTTATGCCACTGAGCTATATCCCCAGCCCTGGTGATCTCTCTTGCTGTGTAAAAGCTTTGTAATAAGATGAGATCTCAGTAGTTGAATCTTTGTGATAGTTTCTGTGCTATTGGGGTTTTATTCATAAAGTCTTTGCCTACACTAATGTCTTCAATAGTTCTATTTTCTATTTTCCAGTGGATTTAATGTTTCTGTTTTAGTATTTAGGTCTTTGACCCCTTTTGGATTTCGTTTAGTGCATAGTAAAATATATGGATCCAATTTTAATCTTCACCATGTGCAGAGCCTGTTTTTCCAGCATCATTTATTAAAGAGGCTATCTTTCTTCCAGTGAATGTGTTTGACACCTTTGTCAAAGATAAGGTGGCAGATTGTCTGCAGTTGTTTCTCCATCTTGTAACTTGTTCCATTTAACTTTAGGTCTGTTTTTTCCCCAGTACCATGCAGTTTCTGTCACATTAGCTTTACAGTATAATTTCAAGTCAGAGATTCTGATGCCCCCTGCCTTGCCCTTGTTGCCCAGAATTGCCTTTGTTATTCTAGGTCTCTTTCTGTTCCAAATGAATTGTATGCTGTTGCAATTTTGATCAAGATTGCATTAAATCTGTATAACAGTTTTGGAAGTATGGCCATTTTAACTATATTGGTTAATCTTACCCAAAAGGAAGGGATATCGTTCCATTTTCTAAGATCCTCTTCATTCTCCTTTTTGAGAGTACTGTAGAAAAAATAACAATAGCAGCATACCAGCATCACAAACACGAAGGAACCAAAGAAAGAACATTTAAAATGATACAGGGATTCAAGACAAAATGATACAAATTAACAGTGGTTGTTACATTACATCTCATTATCTTCAACTACATTGCTCAGATGAGCAGATGTAAGGATGGAAGATTGCTCAAACCTTTAAAGAGATAAAATAATTATTAGATAAAACATTAGAGATAGTACAGAGTTTCACTAGACAAGGTGTTAGGAATTCACCATGTTAGTTCCATTGCATATTGTTACATTCAAATCGGTTGATCAGATTACCAGATATAAGCATGCAAAATTGGTCAGAACATAAAAAATTTTAATCATTAGCTGTTCCTCTCAGTACACCATCAGAGAGCAGCAATACAGTTACCCTAGCTATTCATTTATATATGTATTTCCTTCCTTCTTTCTTTTTTCTTCTTTCCCTCATCCCAGTCGTTCCTTCCTTTGAGCAATTTCTTGTCTTTTTCTATCATCTATTGTACCTTTTAAGTTTTACTTATTCTTTTAGGTTCCTACACCAGGGAGACAATATGATGTTTGCACATGTGAGTCCAATTTATTTCACTTACAAGTATGGCCTCTAGTTGCATCCATTTACCTACAAAAGCCTTGAATTTATCTTTTTTATAGTTGAATAATACTCCATTGTATAAAAATGCCACATCTTTTTTATTCATTCATCAGTGGATTGGCATCTGTGTTGCTTCCAAGATTTAGCTGTAACAAATTGTGCTGCTATAAACATGGGTGCACATATATTGCTGTGGTATGACGTCTTTAATTCTTCTGGGAAAATACCCAGAAGGGGAATAGCTGGGTGAAGTGGGACTTCTAATCCGAGTTTTGTGAGGAATCTCCAAACTGATTTCCACAGTGGTTTCACAGTCAATGTCAGTCTTGGAATACCAGGAAGAATAGCTGTTTATTTATTTATTTTTTTTGGCGGTACTGGGGGTCCAACTCAGGACCCTGCGCTTGCTAGGCAGGCGCTTATGCCACTGAGCTATATCCCCAGCCCAAGAATAGCTGTTTAGAACAATTATGTCACTGTTGGCTAAAGTGGTACCATGAGCAATAACAGTAGTATCAATCACTAGCTAGAAAATGACAAATTGAGCTAACATTAATTTGCCACCTTTGACCATATAAACTAGATTTGTGATTATATAACAAAATGTAAAATAAACCAGAAAATTGTTTGCAGTACATAAGTCTTTATTGTGTTAATTTTACCACCAGGGTTTAAATTTAAAAGGGGATAAGAAACAAACAGAGAGGTAGAAGAACAGGAAGAGATTAGAAGTCAGGTTGGAGAATAAAGGGGGAATCATGTTAACTTTGGGAAACTGATGCAGAAGACTTGAATGAAAGAGAGAGGAAAGAGATAAAGAGAACAGAACAGAACAGAACAAGAAGCACAAAGAGACTAGAAACCAGGTTCATGCTCATATAAAAAAGATCAAACAACAAAAAACATTAAAAAACCAAAACCACAATAACAACACTGGGAGACATTGTTGACATAAACCCTAAGAACTATTTTTCAATGAGAGGAACCAAGATGCTTTGGAAAAGTGACTGTTTCTGAGATTTGGACAAGAAATAGAGAACATGAACCTGAAACATCTTGTAATGCCAGAAAGTACGGAACTGCCAGGAAAAAATAAGATTGGGTGATGGCAAAGGGAAACAGGACACAAAAGAAAGAACTCCTGACAGGCAAAGCTGGAACATTTCAGCAATGAAATAAAATTCTACTGGAGTATAATCCAAAATGTAAGATAAATATATCAAGGAGTCTACAAAAATACAAATATAATTGAATAAATAAACTATGGAGAAGAGACAAATCACTCATGCAAATTAATTCCAAATACTTTGTGTAATATTTTTCTTTCCATTACAGGGACACAATTCCCTTAACTGTGGGCTTCTGATAATGAATTCCTTCCAAAGATATGGTCCATCTGTCTATCTAAATATCTATCTATCAATCTATCTAGTCTTTTTGAGACAGGGTCTCACTATGCAGTTCAGGCTGGCTTTGAGCTCACTCTGTAGCCCAGTCTGGTCTCGAACTCACAAGGACCCTCCTGCCTCAGCCTCCTGAGTGCTGGGACTACAGGTGTGTACTACCATGCCCAGCTCAAAGATACAGTTTAAAATGAAGGGAAGCATGCAGTAACCTTGCAAACACGGCTTCAGCCACGAGATGAAGGTCAGCATCAATACTGATAAGTCATGTTGGCAGTATGCAACCTTGGCATAAATGGGATAGAAAATGGTACCACGGGTCTGTGAACTTTCTCCCCCACATACATAATTCTAGTGTAATACTGAGAGAAAAATGAGACAAATTTAAATACAGAGGTATTTTACGAGATGCCTGATCAGTACTTTAGCAATAATGAGGAAAGTCTCCTTAACTCTCACAGCCCAGAGGTGCCTAAATGACATAATGAGGAAATATAATAATGTGGAAAACTTTTGGAACAGGAAAAGAACATTAGGTAAAAACTAAAGAAATTTGAAGAAGGGATGGGCTTTAGTGGTAAACAATGTCTTAATACTGGCTCATCAATTGCAAACAAATATGCCATCTTCCAATAAGCCCCTTGCAATAGGGAGAGCAGCATGTGGAGACATGGAAACTCTGTTCTCCTTTGAAACTTTTCTGTAAATATAAATCAATTCTAAATTCAAAGGGTACAGGGTAAGGATATGCTAAAGAACACAGGTGGCTTAGACATTGGATTCAAGGTATCTGGCTTACCCTCTGAGGTAATATATCTGGATAAAAACTCATTTTCCAGTGAATATGGAATGGGGTGGATTTGAGAGGCAAAGTAGGAGGGCAAATATTTGGTAAAGAAGAGAATAAGTCACAGGGGAGAGTCAGGTCTGGCTTGAGGAATAAGAGCAGGTGTTAGGACAATTATTTTGCATATCAGGTGGTAATAAAATATAGTGTTTTGTTTGTTTATAAAGATAAAGGGAAGCTATAGGTGCTATAGAGCAAGTCAGGGTTTGTAATGAAGTGAGGTGGAGGACGTGGTGAGATGAAAGTATTAAGAAAAGACTGAACTTTTGTTCCTGGATGCAGTTGTAGTGGGGAGACAGGAACAGCTGTTTCACAAATTGACCCTCACTACATTCCTAAGCACACCCTTTCCTATAAAGGAAAGGTGCAAAAATTCATCTTCAAATTACACAAAGCAATTACTCTTTCTCCATGGTAGTGTATATACAACCGTTTCAATTTGTCCAAACGTCCTACTAGTTTTAAAGACATTCTGTCTTGTAACAGAGGTGTTCTTGGTCATAAAGTTACCGCCCAGGAGACTGGGGAGCCCTTAGGCCAGCGGGATAAACTTTGGAGACTGCCACCGAGGGGGCTTTTCTTCCCTCGCAATCACCATTGGCACCTACATCACATTGTCCAAGAAACAGGTGTTATAAAAAGGCTTCAGAGAAAATAGGATCAATGTCCTGTTGGCCATTATACCGCCACAGTATTTGCGGTCCAGGTCAATGTTTGCACAGCCCCCTGACCTTTACCACATCACTAACCACACTTCCTTTGATGTCCCAAATTAAAAGCTCATCTGGTCACTTACTGCCAGGGCTCTCATCCTGGCTGTCACTTAAAACCACACAAGGAACTGAAAAATCACAGGCCAAAAACGAGGACCCCATATCCTGAAATCCCAGCATACTTTGAGATGAGGTGCTAGTATCAGTATTTAGTGATTTTTCTCAGGTGAAAACCACCAAGCTAAATCTTGCTGTTTGACTTCTGCTGAGCACAACCACTTCACCAGTTGGGGTTGACGTAAATGAAGGGGTAAAATGAGGTTTCAGGACAAACTAATAGCCTCTTCCCTTCCCCTCACCTCTCACACCCACTCTCAAGTGAAGGAAGGCTTCCAGTCACCTTCCCTGTTTCACTGACTTTACCTTTGGGGTCTCAGTTATCTATTTTTATGGGCATTTAGGGTCTTCTTCCACCCAAACTGGAGACGGCTACTACACAATAGAGACAATGGGTATCCAAGTAACGCTCTGCCTAGATATCTTGTTAAGGTCGTGGTTACTCTTGAAGACAGCGACTAACCCAGAGAAAGAGGAAAGAGAAAAGCTGAAGATAGGGGCCTAAGGGGGCTTCCAGGTGTATCATAGTCAAAGAGGAGGGACCTGCAGATCAGTGATGGTGACCTAGGGGCCTGTATGAGGTTCTGGTGTGATGTCAGGCCCTTTGAAAGGCTCTTTGCTGTTGGGCTTCCCCATGGGTCAGTCCTGCTGTGTGTGCCTCAAACATGTCCCTGCAGCCTAAGCCAGATTGAAGCTCTTCAAGAGGCTCGGGTGAGTGCCGGCCTCTGGGTCCCATGGGAGGGGTGGTGGATTGACTTTGATCCCCTCTCAGCCTTGTTGGACGGTGGGGTGGGAGTGGCTGAACCCCAAGATGTTGGGGACCACTACAGAGTGGCTCTGAGCAGGATTTCATATTAACCAATTGGCTTTTCATGTTTACTTGTGAGTTGTTCGAAGCTTAGGCGCCTTGTCTGACAAGGCTACAGCTGACGTCTGGCTCCAGCCCCAATTAACTACGAGGGGGCTGCAGCTGCAGTCTCCACACTCCCACAATAAACACCAACCTAAAGATAAGGCGGTTCTCCTGATGGACATAACTTACTACTTGGGAAAATTCCCCCAAGGTCCTGGGAGAGTCCCCGCATTTTCTTGAGTATCCCCCTCCTTTGTTTGTAAACCAAATAAATACGGGCCGCCCAGAGAAGTCTTTGGCTAACTCAGAGAACACTGAAGCTCTAAGAGAGTGTCTCCTGGAGCCCTGAAATCATTTCCATTGTCTCATTTATTTAAGCCTTCCCAGCCACTTGCTTGGGAGATTGTGGGCCTGATCGACCTGTAGTAATTTAGGGTTGTTTAACCCGGGTTTTCCATACAAAGGTGGAGTAGGAGGGGTAGCCCTGGGCAGGGAAGGAGGGAGGCTCCAGGGGCCTGAGGCTGAGGGAGGGAAGGAAAACCTGGGGAATGAACCTGGTGAGAAGGCCCAGGCTAAGGAGAGAGGAGGGACTGGAGGGGTTTCCCGGCCAGGCCCCGCTGGGCAAGCAAGCCAGATGAGGACCCCAGCAGGGGGAAGCCTAGGCTCTGGACGCCAGCAAGGCCTACACTGGTCTCCAAGTCCCCCACCCCGTGGTGCTCTGGTCCCAGAGAGCACCGTCCTCTCGCCTGTGTCCCCTCTGTGGGCTGTGACCCACACACTGGCGGAAGATCCCGCAGCTCTGTGGGACATCTCCGCCACTTGCTCCAGCTGTGGCCCTGACATTTTGAGGGCCACACCCTCTCAGACGCAGCACAGTAGATTCCACTTGTGACTCAGGGGGCCTGTTTTCCCAGAATGCAGATGAAATGTCTCCTGGCCGTCTGCAGGTCCTCCCTGCAGTCGGCGCTGGGTGTCATGTGCCCCGGCGACCGCTAGGTGCCGACGGCGGTCCTGGAAGGAACCTTTGCTCACCATCCTAGCAGGGGTGAACCGGAGTAACCTTCTCACAGGTCGGGTTTGCCCTGGTGCGGTGGGAGAAATGACGGCGCCCCCGTGCCTTCCCCTCACCTCTCACACACACCTTGGAGCGAAGGAAGCTGAGAGCCACTTTCTGCTCACCCCTTTCCATTCCTCTCCCCTTCCACGCCCTGCAGTCGGTGAATCGCATCGCGTAGGAGCTGCCAGTGTAGCTGTCACCGACTCTTCCTGTGTTGCCCGTGTTCCCCACGTGGGAGGAGACTGGGGGCCTAATCCTCTCTTGTCTGCATAACTGACACCAAAATGAGCGGGAGTACGCTAGGCTTGGCTGAGGTCACGAGTCACATTTTAGTGCTGTGTGACTCTGAGGCAGCTACTTAGTCTCTTTGTGGCTAGGTTTCCTCATATGCACAATGGAGATTGTAACAGTACCAGAGTCATGGAGTTATAGTGAGAATGAGATACTCAGTGTTTGAAAGCATTCATAAACGCCTGACATGTATGAAGCACCCATTCACATCAGCCGTGCTGTTTGCTCATTGTAGATACTCCCAGTAAGGTTTTAGTACCTATTTCTGTTGCTGTTTCCAACTTAGAGTTTCTAGTTTGTGACTGTGGCATGTGTCTCTGGCTTCTTTGACTGTATCTGGTAGTGGATAAGTGCTTTTTAAAGGAATTGTTATTGCTATTCTATTTTTTTGACAGGGTCTCACTATGTGGTTCAGGATAACCTTAAACTCACTGTGTAGTCCAGGCTGACCTTGAACTCATGGCGAGGCTCCTGTCTCAGTCCTCCAAGAGCTGGGATTACAGATGTGTGCCACCACTGCCAGTTTAGGAATTACTTTTTTATTTATCTGACAAATGTTTTTCACGTACCACACGATTTTGAGAAAAATGTATACATTGTAGAATGCTAAATCAAGTTAATTAACATACACATTTCCTCACCTATTTGTCTTCTGTGTGTGTGTGTGTGTGAGAGAGAGAGAGAACACTTGAAATCTACTCTTGACAGTTTTCAAGAATTTGATGGGGGCCCGGGGATACAGCTCAGTGGCAGAGTGCCTCCCTGGCAAGCATGAGGTCATGAGTTTGATTCACGGTACCAAAAAAACAAACAACACCAAAAAAACAATTCGATGCGTTGTTTCAAAAGATAGTCAGTATGTTGTACTATAGATCTCTGAAAAGATACCTGTCTACTCTTCTGCACCCTAGTAAAAACTATTTTACACTCTGGTTCTATAAATACAATTTCATTTTTAAAGACTTCACGTATGAGGAAGATCACATAGTATTTGCCTTTCTGTGCCTTCCTTATTTCATTTAGCACAATGTCCTTCAGATTCATCGATTTTGTCATAAATGAGAAAATTTCTTCCTTTTCTTGAAGGTTTAGAAAGTACCGTGGACTCCCTCAGTTGAGGAGTCAAAGATGAGTGTTGAGAATGAAGTAAATACAGTTTGCTAGATGGAGTAGTAAACAGGGCAGTGCATGGAGAGAAAACTTAGAGATTAGCATAGAAACTTGTCTGTTTGTGAAACTACCTCAGAGTCATGCAAAAGGGCTGGAGGGATCAGCACACACAACTCACACAGAGCTGAGGTAGCACCAGCTAGACTTCAAAAGTTCAAAGCTCAGGTGCACTGGGTAGAAAACTCAGAAAATCCTTGCCTCAGTAGTGCAGAATAATTGTCCCTACAGTAAACATTTCTGGCTTTACCTCCCTCCCTCCAAAATCTAAAGAATCAAACTTCCCAAGTAATTTAACTACACCATCATAAAAAGAAAGGTAAAAAATATTTCTAGAAATAGAAAAATATTCAGTATTTACCAATAAGGTAAATGTCAACATCTGACATCCAATAGGAAGTTACCAGATACACAAAGAATAAAATAAAACCCACAGTGAAGAAATCAGACAAAATTAGCCTGAATTTGACATAGATGTTAAAACTGGCAGAATAAAGAAAATTAAAACAACTGCTATAACTCTATGTTCAAAAGGTTTAGACATGGAAGATATATATTTTTTTTCAAAAGCCTCCATATTAAGTCATTTTCTTGTTGCTGAGACATGGTATCTGATACCCATAACCTAAGGGAGGAGAGATTTAATTTGCCTCATGACTCGGGGATTTAGTCCATGGTTGGCTGCCTGCAAGGCTGAAATACCATGGTGGAAAGCCGCTCACCTCAGGAAGAAGAGAGAAGGGAGAAGCTGAGGAGGGAGAAATACCCTCAATGGCACAGCCCCAGGGACTCACGTTTTCCACCATGGCCCAGCCTTCTAACAGTATATTTAGCTATGATGTCATCCATGGACCAATCCACTGATGAATATAGCACCCTATGATCCAATTACCTTCTGAAAGCCCCATCTCTGAACACATGAGATTTTGAGGGAAATTCTGGCTCTAATGCATAGCAAAACCCAAATCAAACTTCTTATAGTGGTGACACCTGCAATATTTAAAATGTAGACCATACTGATAAGGTTAACATCAGCTTAGACATTGTCAAAGTTAGTGAATTTGAAGATACAAAAGAAAATACCCAAAGTGAAGTATAGAGGGAAAAACAATATCACAAATTAAAAGAACACCAGTGAGTTATGGGACGTCTTCAAGCAGCCTAATACATGTGTATTAAGTATCTCCCCAAATCAAGAAATACTTGAAATAATATCTGAAAATGTTCCAAATTTGATGAAAAATCTGAATTCACAGATTCAAGAGGTTCAGTGAATCTCAAAAATAAGCAACATGAAGGAAACTACTTTAAATCATATTATAATCCCTTTCTAAAAACCACAAATAGAAAAACAAATCTTCAGGGTATGTAGTCAGAGAAAAAAAGATCCCGTGTGTTCGGTGGAATGGAGATACGGATGATAGGGCATTTCTCAGAGGAAACAGTGTAATCAAGGCAACAGTGGACAAACCTCTCTAAATGCTGAGAAAAAAATCTGTTAGCCTAGAATTCTACACTTGGTGCAAATAAACTTCCGAAACACAGATAAGATAAATAGATGCACTAAAGCTGAGAGGATTCATCACTAGTGACATATACTACAGACAATACTGAGGAAGTTCCGCGTGCAGAGGTGGAATAATTCTGCAGGGAAGTCTGGATCCATAAAGGAGCAAATAGCATCACAGATAGTAACTATATGGCTGACTATCTTAGACTTACTTATTTAAATCTTTTAAAGTAATTGTTTAAACAAAACGTATATTGTTGGGTATGTATCAAGTAAAAATAAAATACACATCAATAGTAGTATGAAGGCTTGGAGAAAATATGTGTGGTTGTTATCCTATACTAGAAATTTCATACTTTCAATTTTTGAAAATAAAGTTCCATAAGAAGAAAGTATATGCTATAATTCCTAAAGCAAGTGTTAAAATAACAAAATAGTGTGCTGCAACTGATAACTAACAAACTCACAAAGGAGTTAAAATCATAAAAGTACTCAACAGATGCAAAAGAAAGTTGTCTAAACAAGGAGAAAAACAGAAAACAATTGGATAAGTAGAAAGTAAATAGAAAGATGCTATAATTAAGCAAGCCTAGCCATAGAAATAGTAACATAAAACACTGTTTACGCACTCTATTTAAATTGTAGACTTGTCAGATTGGATTTAGAAGCAAGACCCAATTATATGCTGCCTACAAGAAACAAATTTTAAATATATTGACAAAAATAAAAATAGAAGGATTGAAATAATACACCCTTTAAGCACTAATCAAAAGAGAAATTGAGAAGTTATATTAATACTAGCCAAAGTAGATTTCAGAGATTTTCTTATCTTGGATTTAACAAAGCTATCTCAGCATATTAAAATGCTTAATTTGTGTCATCAATAACACATAATAATGCAAAGTGTGTCTGTACCTCTCAATAGAGTCTCAAAATATAAGTACAAATTATTCAAGAAGAGAAATCCTTAATTAGAGTTGGGGATTTCAATGCCATGTTTTTAAGAATTAATAGTACAAGTTACCCCCAAATTAATAAAAGTATTTAAGACTTGAACAACACTAACAACTTGAAGTGATAGACATTTAAAACTCTGTTTAACAGAAAAAAGTACACACTATTTTCATGTACTGAAAAACATTCCTCAAGATATATCCTATTTTGGGCCTTAAATAAGTGTCAACTGGCTTAATGGTTCAGGTCATACAAAGAGTATTCTCTGATCAAAGGGAATTAAAGTGAATAATAGAAACATCTCCAGAAAAACTCTCACATATTTTAAAAGAAAATCACACACTTAGAAATAGCACAGATATCACGGTAGAAACCTAAGTAAAATTGGACAAGATTTTCAGTGGAGTGAACATAAAATCACACGTATCAAAATTTTAAAGTTTTTTTAATTTTAAAAATACATTTATTTATTTAAGTATGTATGTGTGTATGCACTTGTTTATTTATTTATTTTGAGACAGGGTCTCACTTTGTAGTTCAGGTTGGCCCTGAACTCTCTGTGTTCTCTAGGCTGATCTCAAACTCACAGTGATCCTCCTGCCTCAGTATCCTGAGTGCTGGGAGTACAGGCATGTGCTACCAGCATGTATCAAAATTTGTGGGACACCACTAAAATCAGTACTTGAGTTGAACTCATACTATGAAGCACTGGTATTAGCAAAGAAGAAAAGCTTCAGATCAATGTAAGCTTCTGTTTGAAAAAGATAAACTCAAAACAAGCAGAAAGAAGGATATAAAACAATGAAATAAAAACAAGAACAGTTGAGAAAATCAATGACACTAAAAGCTGTCTTTTGAGAAAAATCAATAAAATTGAGAGGCCCCAGTAATAATTGAGAAAAAAGGGAGAGTAAAAGTACCAACATGGGAGGGGAGATGGGGCCGGGAGGGAAGCTGTCTCTGTTACTTTTCTCTCGCTGCTGAGACAAAATGCCCAACACCCAAAATGAGGGAAGGAAAGGTTTATTTAGCTTACAGTTTGTGGAGGTTTCAGTCCATACTTGGCTGGTTCTGAGGCAGAGTGGCACACAGCAGAGGGCTACAGTTCATGGCGGCAGAACACAACAAAGCAACAAGTGCAAGAAGGGAGGAATGGCAGCAGTAGCCTTTCTCTCCCTTACATATACCAACTATCTACGCTAGGGCGGGTATAGCTCTCACACCCATAATCCCAGCATTGGATCATGGATCAGTCATAAACTCTAAAAGCCACCCCATAACTGCTTGAGGATTTGGGGGGACATGCAGATACAAACCATAACAGAAGCCTAAGGGGATGAAAAGTAGTTAAGATTTATTATGTATAGCCACCAACTCCCCATACGGAATGTGATCATTATGTACTGAGGACATGAACCAGTAAAAGTTTAAATTTAATAAAAATGGAATCATTACCATAGATTCTTTCTGTGTTAAACAATAAGGTATTATTAAGAACAACTTTATACCAATAAAATGAAAATTTAAATGAACTAAATAAAATCCTTGCAAGACACAAGCAAGGAAAACTCCCTAAAGAATGTTTAACTGTACCTGTAGCTTTAAAATGAAATGTGTAGTTTGAAATATGTTTAAAAACATGTCTCCAGGACCAAATAATGCCACTCTTGAATCATACCAAATACTTAGGAAATTTCAATTCCATATGAATGCTTCTAAAATGCTAAAGAAAGACATAATTCCCAAGCTTATTCTATGTAGGCAGCATTATCTTTCTGTTAAAACCATATACAGATGTTATATGACAAAAAATTATAGACAAATATCTCTTATGGACATATATGAAAAAATTATAAACTATATATTTTTTTGGAAATCCAATCCAATAATACATATTAGGGATACTATATCTTGAATACATCAGGTTTATCTCAAGAAAGCAAAGTTAGATTATAATTTTAAAAATTAATTTTGATAATTCACCATATTAACAAGCTGATTAAGTAAAACCATATGATTTTCTTGCTGAAATTCTCAACAGACTAGGAATTAAAAGGAACTTCTAGCTAGGTTTGGAGGCACACACCTGTAATCCCAGCATGCAGGAGGTTGAGGCAGGAAGATTTCTGGGAGTTTGAGGCCACCTTGGACTACATGGGAAGAGCCTGTTTCAAGAAAAAAAAAAAAAAAAGGAACTTTTCAGTCTGGTAAAAATGTCTGTGTAAAACCATAGGAAGTGTCATACTTAATGGAAAAAAATGAATGCTTTCCTCCAAAGATTTAAAAGGAAACAATGAACCGTATATCTTTCTTTTATACCCTAGTGTTCTTTGGTTTTAGCTGGTGCAGTAAGGCAAAAAAAAATATTTCAGACAGAAAAGGAAGAGTGAACTATAATTAGTCACAGACAAAATGATCGTGTAGAAATTCTGATGGAAGCTATACAAAAACTAAAAATAATATGTGAACTTAGTGAGGCTGCAGTAGATAAAGTCAATATTCTTTTTTAATGTTTTTAATTCTTTTGGGAAAACACTGAGAAGGGGAATAGCTGGGTTAAATGGAAACTCTAATCCCAGATTAACAAAGTCAATATTGTAAAATAACCTATTTTATTTTTATGTGCTAGCAACGGTTGCTATTTGAAAAAGAGTATTATGATAGCATCAGAATATATGAGAGCAGGGGCTGGGGATATAGCTCAGTGGAATAAGCGCTTGCCTAGCAAGCGCAGGGTCCTGAGTTCGATCCCCAGTACCACCACCAAAAAAAAAACAAAACAGAATATATGAGAGCATTTACACACGAAGTTGAAAAAACTCGTGTAAACCCTGAAAAGTACAATCCATTACTCAGAAATTTTAAAGACCAAAATAAATGGAAGAGA
Organism: Dinomys branickii; assembly: GCA_004027595.1. Classification (NCBI taxonomy): domain Eukaryota; kingdom Metazoa; phylum Chordata; class Mammalia; order Rodentia; family Dinomyidae; genus Dinomys; species Dinomys branickii. Next base: position 15,124 of record PVLD010030722.1, read on the forward strand.
TACACCGTGTTCAAAAAACCTGTGGGGCTGTGGGTGCAGCTCAGTGGTAGTGCTTGCCTACCATGCTAGAGGCCCTGGGTTTGACCACCGGCCATCACAAATACCAAACCAAACTAAACCAACCAAATAAACCTTATCATTAAAGTTTTACAGTTCAGTGTGTTGGTAGCATACAGTTAGCTATGATACAATTAAGTATGTTGCCTTTCAATGCAGTATGACTATAGCCATAGAATTTTCTTAGATTCCTTTTTGTGGGTTTGGTGAGATTTTTGGTGTTTGTGGCAGGAAGGTGGCGACTATTGCCAAATTTTGACAAATGCTTTCTGTGCACCCATTTTTGTGTCTTATTTAGCCTATTAATGTTGTTTTTTATTTAGTCTGTCAGTGTGGTGAGTTATACTGATTCATTTGAAAATGTTAAACCCAGTTACAGTTATACAAGTTGAATAATTCTGGAAATTAATGTTCAGCATGGTTACCATCACTAATGACAGTCTTTTGTGTACTTGGGGTTCGCTAAGAAAGTAGATCTTAAACATTCTCTCCTCAAAATAAAAAGAATACAAAATGCAAACTATCAGAAATGAAAGATACAATAACTCATTTGATTTGGTTATTATGTCACAGTATATATGAATATAAAAAAACAAGTAAATATATAAAAAGTATGTCAGTTATATCAGTGAAACTGGAAAAATATTTTACTGATTTTTCGTCCCTTTGGAGCAATCCAATTAGTCTTAATAATCGGATCAATCATGGTATATTTTTACTATGCTGCTCCTTTTAAAAATAGCATTTAAGTTTTTATGTCTGCATAAAAGAATTTGTTCTGTAGAATTTTGGGTTGGGCCCGTCCTCCCCGGCTCCCGGCGCGAGCAGCCGCAGGGACCGCGTCCCCTCCTGCGCCAGAAGGACCATGGAAGATCCGGGGAAGATGGCGACCAGGTGAGCAGCAAGGGAGCGAACCTCCTTAATAAACACCACCAGCTCGAGACAGAATTGGCGAGCGTGAATGCCGGGACCTCGGCTGGGAAGTTTAAACTGGGCGTATTTCTCTGAGATGCCGGGGGAGATGTGGTAGGGCGGACCAGGCTGCCTGGGCGAGACGTGGGAAAGTCCCAGACACTGGGAGCAAGGCACGATCCCCGCGGGGAAGAAGCTGGGATCGGTCCAAGCTCAGTGGGAGCGCGGCCGCCTCGGGCCCTCCTGCCTCCCGAGCCGGTGCAGCCCCCCGGCGACTCCCGACAGAGATCGGCTTGCTAGCGGCGGAGACGCCCGGCAATCCCACGTTTCGCGCGTGTCGGGCGAGCCGCGCGGAGGGCCACAAACGCCGCCGGAAGCGGAGAGAGGGATTTGCTGGGCCCTAGCGCCCTGAGAGCACGGACGCCTCGATCCCTCCCGCC
>PVLD010030723.1:0-16532 GCA_004027595.1 Dinomys branickii
ACGATGTCTACCTGCAGAGATTTTTAAGAACAAGGTAGATGATTATCTGTTGGGTCGAACGAGATAACTTTTACTATTGTGCAAGCAAATAATGCCTTGAATCTCCTCTATATGGAAACTTGCTTTTTTATAAATGAGAAAAATGATTTACGAAAATGCAGTCACCTCATCCCCAACCACTCCCTGATTCTCCCTTGCCAGAACACCCTTCTGACTTCCACTTTGGGCTTAATCTACTTCTTTTAATTAAATATGAGATAATTAAAGTTCCCAGAGTTTAAACCCAGTAGGCTTGATTTAGTGATAAAAATCTGTGGCTTGTCAGCTTTTCAAAGCATAATCCTGGCTGCAACCTTATCTGACAGGTAGTAAGCCCTAGCAGGTCTGATGAAAACCACAGCATCTCATCTTTTCAGGCATGACTTGCTACTTCTCTTTTAAAGCATAATTTATAATTTCCCTATAGAAAAAAAGGCAGGGTTAAATAAGAGTAAAGGTCCTCTTTTGTTTGGGTACAGTTCATTCATTTAGTATGTAGTTGTCAGTGAATAGGCCTATGAGGTACATGAATAAATTACAAATGGGAGAAAAATCCCCCAAATATAATTTATTTGATTAATGTAAACTACTCCTATACTCATTGAATATGAAAAGTATGTAAATTTAGTCTTGCTACCAAAAGGTAGCTCTGTGTCTTTTATTTCTGCAGCAGACAAGGCCCACTGTATTAGATAGTGCACTTTCAGAGAGGTTGTGCTGACGACAGCTTGAGCAGTTGCCTTAATGAGGCAGAAAGGTGTTCTTTTTGATTCATGTTTAGCTACTTAGAGTCATCTGAAATAGAGATCATCTGTAGGTATTATAGAGTGAAGCAAAAGCATGGGCTATCTTATTAATGTGTTTCTCGAAACATGCTTAGAATGAACCATCAATCCATTATTTTGGAGAATGACTTGTTTTCAGGGCTGTGTCGGTGATATACCACCTTGGAATGTACATTTAGACTTTAAATACCATGCTAACTAAATAAATATAGTTGTCAAGCTACATCTCTAGGTCACTGCAGTAAATATTGTGGTACTTCTCAATTTGATAACAAAATAGGATGAGTATTGTAAACCTAAAGAGAACATGACCCATGATTTTAAAAGTAAAGCACTGTACACATCATTATGAAAACATTAGAAATAGTCCTTTGTGCATCATATTATAGGTCAACTGTAGCGTAATTCAGGTCTACTTGTATTGTTAAAAACCAACTCATAAATATTTAAGACAAATTTTCTACCTAGGCTTTTCATTCCGAGGGAAATGTCTGTATTCTCTCATTCATTTGAGTGTGTTTAGAAATCAATCACATCATATTAACATAAAGATTAAAAAAGTCATGTCCAAATATTGGTTCGAGTCATGAAATATACGCTCATAATTGGCTATGGTGTTTTTATTTGCTGACAAATTGTAACTAGTTTGTACATGGAGTCAAGAGAAGTAGCAGTTTACATGTTTATGGTACAAACTGTACATTTACACATAACCCACTTCTCTAGCCAAGAATTTATAAAACAAAGTAGCAAAATTTAGCTTAACTTGTGTTGGCACAATAGCAAAGGTATAAACACTAAACTAAGAAGTCTTTTGTGCGGTCCCTGAGCCTAATGTAACTTTGAGTATACAACCCTGTTCCTGCTGTGTAGTCTGTGCCTGAGTCTTATCTAATCTTATTAAATTATATGTCTTCTAGATCTGAGGATTGAAATTCAATCAATATTTAAGGGCTTAAAAGTGCTTTTATGCAGAATCTGTAGTATGAGATATACTACAAAAAAGCCTCAGCTGTCAAATTATTTTTTCACCTGAATGAATAATATTATCTTTAAATATCTTTTTCAGATTAAATAATCAATTGTGTTAGAAAAGAACTGTGCAAGTGAATCAGCTCTACAGTTTCCAGGAAACGAATCAAATAATTACTAAATTAAACCATTTTGAAACTTGAGCTATGATGCAAAATTGTATTCCCTATAAATTTCTTATTGAAACTTTATATTGATTTGTGTGTGTATGTTTGACCAGTGAAGAAAAGTGTGGAAACTGTTACAGAATTTAGATTTCATGAGGAGGTAATAAGTGCTTTTCCAATTACAGAGCTTCATGAAGTTTGTAATAAAAACATGTGTAGAGTTCCTCTTCTGTTATATCATAAATGACAAAAACTCAGCTCTGCAGGTATATGTCAGTGGTAAGTGGAAGAGTGACTCATCTAGATAGGTTTTCATGTGCGAGTTTTCCAAACTTAGCTTGCACTGTAACTTTCTTATAAGAGGGAATCATTTCATGGAATGAATTTTTCAGCATTGTCACAACTGTGAGATCCCCTAGGAAGCATTATGTGCGTGTACTTAACATATTCAATTCTTCCTTGTACCGCTTGTAAAGCCAAAATTTCGATTCCACAGTTAGACATTCATGGAGATGAAATTATAATGCATTATTTGTCAAATTGTGTTATTTTTCAAAACACCAAGGAAAGCATGACATCCTTCTATGTCTTTGAACCTCTCATTATGTAAATTTGTTTATGATAATCTATTTGGTTGCTCTGCAACTCTATTTTCGAGCTGATCATGCTGAAATTTGTGTTAATTCAAATCTGGGCATATAGGAATACTTGAAATTACCTAATTTGAAATTGCAGTTCTTAGAGTTAGCTCTGAGAAATATAATTCTGTAAAGAATATTTTGAATGAAATATCAAATAAATCCGTAGGAACATAGGTAATTTCTCAATGTACCCCAAAATAGTACATTTGTAAAGTAGTGGTTTTTCACTTTAATTTTAAATCTTCTGCATCTTATATGCAAGAAGCTTAGCATTAGTTCCACTAATTTAAAGAAAGTAGACTCAGTTGATGACAATTTAATGCTGGTTGAAAAAGAAAGATAAGTATATTCTTAGAGTTTTCCTATAATTTCTTATCATTTTATCCAGTTTTTGATTGTTTCATTAAATCTTTAGTTACGCTAGAGTGCAATTATATCACAGTTTTTTAAGTTCCATGGTTGTTTTTACTTGCATCGGTAGTAGTCCTTTTAAATCTGTTGAACATTTTCTGTTAAAGAAGAAAGAAGAGTTTTGACTTGCTAACTGACTTTTAAGCTATTTCAGGCACTGGTTGTACTTAAAGTAAGCAAGCGACCCCTTTGCCCCTTTCAAAATCAGTAATGCTATGTATTTCCTTCTTGAAACAAGGATGAACTATATATCACAATTCCCCTTATATAGGAGATCGATGAGCCTTGAGTCCTTTCTCTCTGCCCATACCTCCATGGGAACTACTTTTCCACCGTTAGTTTATCGGCATCAGAGAATTGTAGCAGGCAGAACAGCAAAGCCAAGAGTGTGTGTCTTACCTTTCTACTATGAAACTATTATTTTCCCAGATAACTGAAACTTGAACTAAATTTATGGCCCAGGAAAAAAGGATAGGGAGTCATTTTGCTTCCTGGGAAGCTTCAGAGATCTAGCAAAGGAGAATCTCCACCAGAATTATTTGTGACTGCTGGCCTTCTATCTAATCTCACTGTAGCACATCATCAACATCTAGGGTATACCTCATAATTCAAAGCAAAATGCTAGCTGAATTTCTTTAAAACTGTACCCTTCAGTTGTTTTCCTTGCACGTTCCTTGCAACTAACTTTGTGAGCACTGGGCAAGTCAGTTAGCCTCTCTGAGCCTCAAAGGCCACATCTATAAAATGAGTGGTTTAGAATAGGTGAGCTTTACAATTCCTTCCATTACAAACATTCTATGCTGTGAAACCTAAAGACTGTAAACAATATGAAAGTAGGAGCTATTTTTTTTAACATTTTTAACTCCCTACAGGGCCTAATGTAACTTTGAGTGCACAACCGTGTTCCTGCTGTATGAAGTAGAGCATAGATTTTGAAGACAGCTCCATAATATGTATTAAATTAGATTACAAATTAGACATCTCCTTTTAGTTGAAAGTTGGGTTATTTGCTAGGTGTATATGTCATATGAACTTCATTGTTTCCATGGAAAAACCTTGTGGGAAAGATATCATTGGGATGGAATGGTGTAATGCCACATAGTGGAAAAATACTTTAATAATTACTGTCTTGGTTACTTTTCTTTCATTGCTGAGACAAAATACCCAATGCCCAAGATGAAGGAAGGAAAGGTTTATTTAGCTTACAGTTCATGGAGGTCTCAGTCCATACTTGGCTGAGGGCACAGGGCAGAGGGCAAACACTCATGGCAGCAGAACACAGCCAAAACCACAAGAGCAAAAGAGAGGAATGGCGGCAAGCAGCCTCTTTTTCTCCCTTACGTTGTAAACAGCATACCCCTACCCAGGGGACGTGTACCTCTCACACAGTCTGCATGCCATCCTTTTCCACAGGCTCAGGATGTATACAAAGTGAGCATCCTGGCTTCCTGCTGAGTGACTCAGCCAAACCTCTAGACTCCCCAACTTGACACAATATATCAACCATAACAATTACCTATGAAAGCATTGTGAGTTGAATTATATCACCCCAAAAAGATATGCAGAAGTCTTATGCCCCTGTATTTGTGATTAGGACTTTACAATATTTGCAAAATAGGAGCATACAAAATAGGAGTTTTGCCTATGTTATCAAGTCAAAATGTGGTTATAGTGTATTAGGATGTGCCTTAAATCTAAAAACTAGAAGTATCCTTATAAGCAGGTCATATGTTGTGGCTTGCATTTAGATGTCCCCCCAAAGCCTCATGTGGTCATAGATGGGACTTTTGCAGAGGAGGCTAGATCTAGACTATGGTATCGATTCATGGTGCAGTGCTGGGGTGAAGGGTGTTTGTGCCATCTGCCCGAAGGGCAGGGAGCCTAGATACAGTGCTACTTACTTGTGGTTGCATTGTTGCTTACAGTGCACTTTCTACCCTGACTTGTTTGTCATCTGCCATTTCCCTCTGCCATGCCACCCTGCCTGAGACCCAGGGATGGACTGAAACTGCCACACACTGTGAGCCAAATGAACCTTTCCTCCTTTAAGGTGGTTTGTCTACACAATGGAAAAGGTAACTAAGACACCATATTAGATAAAGGGACAGTAGTATTTCTATTATAATTTTGTTTTGATAGCTATATGTCTTGTTTAAAAATATTTGGACTTGTTAACGGTGGTGAGGGAGACTTAGGAGGACTATTACAGTCAACTTTTGTAGTAGGGGAACAAGAATGAAAACTCCAAATACAAGTACAAAGTGGAGAATTCTAGCCTAAGTGCGTGATAGGGGTCAGTGGATGAAAAATTACTACAAGAAAACATTAAGGGATTGGGGATTCTGGCTAAAGTGCCTAGACAAGGTTCTCACTGAAGATAGTCCAGAGTCATAAGACATCCAGAGGGAATGATAAGGAGTTTGTTCAGATTTCAAGGGTGGAGGATTTTCTCTAAGTTAACCAAGCATAGTTCTTCCTCAACTATACTAAAGGGGCCATGGACAGAGCTCAAGGTCAGGTCTAGTCAAAATAGGAGGCCACAAGATCCTGACTTAGGTTTGGTTAAAAGAGAGTCTTTGTCATTATTTCCTCAATTCTATTCTTTCTAGAAGATCAAAAGTGTAATTTATATTGTTTTGTTTCTCTTCTTTGTACTCTCAATCCCTTCCCCGCCCCCACACATATGAAGAGCACTGTATGTGTGTTGTCATGTACATTGTAAGAAGTATTGTTAAAGATGATAGAGTAACTATGATAACCAACAACTTAATTCACCAGTTAAACTGGTTCTAGTCACAGTCTTATGCAACTCTTCCTTATTTGATGAAAAAAGCAATCTACATTATGACTATGGCACAGAATTTCTAGTTAACAGTGGTTGGCATAATTTCTTCCCTTGTCTGCTATTTTCAAGTGACGTTATTACTTTGAACCCATTTTAAAGCAATATTTATAAATATAATTGGTAAAAATATACCATCATTGGTCAATGAAAAGAATTGCTGCCATCTTGAGAGAAGAAATGTAAAGCATTATAGTATAGTAGAAGTTGCAGACATTCTCACAAAAATGATGGATTAATGGCAGCATACAGCATTATGAGAGCTGGTGGTAGTTTTGTTAAACCAGTTTCTCTCTTTATAGCATTCTCAATCTTTTTAAACAGCTAGGATATAATAACATTTTAAAAATTAAAGTTCTTCCCATAACCAAGAACTTGATATGAAATGAGCAACATTAAGCAGAAAACAATTGAAGCTTCAGATACCGAAGCAGGCAGGAATTTTAAACAGCACAAATGAGTCAGGATGCAGCGCTGTTGGGCTTTTTCAGCTGTAGCAGTAATCAGGCTCAGAGGTTAGCAGGAAGAGATTTATAATAATAAGGGCTCCCAGGACCATTTTTCTCTTGTGACTTTGATTCACAAAGGCTAAGCTTTCATTTGAAGATTTGACACAATGCAGCTGCAGACAGCAGTGAGGAGAATTTGGCCAAATGACTGGACCCTCTTGAACATCTGTGAGAGAGACTGGGAGAAATTGAGTGAGATAGAAGAGCAGAGGGGTAAGGGACAAAAAAAAAAAAAGATTTACATTACCAATGACAAATCAAAGCTGAAAGTTTGCCTTGCCTGTTGTCATTCATTGCCATTCATATTTGGAAAGCAGACTGCTGTGATAATTGATTTGATGGTCCAGCTTGAATAGAAGCACTTCTGGGCATAGTATGCCTCAGAGATGCCAAAAAAGAAGAAAAGGTGAGAATGAAATGATGCACTGCTTTCTCCTCAGAGGCATGTGCCCCAGTTTTTAAGAACAGAAAAACATGCTCTAGGGTGGGAGGAGCAGAATGGGGTGGAAACCTAAAGAACTTAGTAATAAATACAAAAATGACCAATATAGCTCCAGTCAGATAAAAATAGGCATTCATACCAAGACAATGAGAGGACGTATTTTACTGACAGGTAAATAATAGGGGAGTGTGGTGGAAATAATCTTATTTTTAACGGATTCTGTCCTTGGAAGTAGCATTTTTGTTGTTCTTTGTACAGGGACAAAAGTGATTCCTTTTATAAAAAGCCTTTTAATTTTTTAAGCTTTTCATACTAGATTAATAGTTTAGAAGGAAGAAAGAAAACAATAATTGAGACTGAAAAGCTATGAATGTGCTTGGATTATCTAAACATCATTGAATTTATTTCCTTGAAGCAATAGGTAATAATGAAGCCTCTCCTTAGATTTGTGAGTAGAGAGTGGTTTTCAGCCATTGCTTCCTGCTGATATGAATAAATTAGGAGACTAAAGTGCCAGTTGAAGTGAGGGGAACAAAGAATTTTTAAAGTACTGAATTCACTGCCTGACCTCTTAATCACAACTGCCAATTTGATTGTGTGCCTTGTCATTCCATTTAAGGACCTAAACAAAACCAAATAATAGACATGGCTGTCAAAGCACAAATTTTAATCAGACCATATTTGGGTTTTGAGAGAAATATACTTACTATTATTCCAAAGTAGCTCAGTCCCTTAGCTTGCCTTCCTTTCTCTTTCCTGACCCTCTTCCTTCTAGCTTCTTTTTAACCTTCTCTCTTTTCTTACTTACCTCTCTGGTTGCCTTTGTTTATACCTACAGAGACTAGCCTGTTTGGCTATAATGAATTAGACCAAGCCTGAGATATATATATGCAACCATTATGCAAATACCAATACCCTCCTATCACATTACAATTTCTTTTTTCCGAGTAAGTTTCTCAGCTACAGTCAGACAGTGATGTTTAGGAGTTTCAAAGTGAGAGGAGAGAAGAGAGACAGAAAGAGAGACAGAGAGCCTGTCATATGTGACTTGCTTTAAAAAGACTCATGAAACTAATATGGAAAAAAGTGTTAACTAAGTTAGTATAATGTGTGGCAGTATATTTCAAGTCCATAAGAAAATCAGCATGAGAAGTTATCTGGAGAGCTGGATAAAATTCAGATTCTTAGACTCTACTCAAGGTTTACTAAATTATATTTTTAACAAGTGCTTCAGGTCATTCTTCTATATCCTCTGACTCTTGAATACCAGAGATATAATGGTTAAAGAGAAATATTTAATAAGATGAACTAAATTCTGATCCATTTTTCACCATTACTAGTTTGCAGACATAGGCAAATTACCTAGTTGCCCTAGACCTCAATTTCCTCATCCGTAAAACGTATATAGCTGTGTTTGCTTCATAGAATTGTTTGGAAGATAAGATAATGAGTATGAAACACTTAGCACAGTAGCTGGTGATTTTAATATTAATGCAGTCAATATCATTGATGTTATTTTTCTTTTTTGACCAAGAAACAGATTCTTTTCTCTGGTGTGTTTATATTACTTCCAAGTAAAGTAAATATTAGCTTCAAATTCAATTTTGTATTAATCTGTACTTTTCCTTCCCTTAAAGACTATAAAATTAAAAAATCGTGTCTATCGGTATATTATATACAACAGAGAAACAAAACTCTTAGATTGAAAGAACAGCACATGCTCACTGGCATAGAGTAGAATACTCTTATTAATATCTACTCTATATAATACAATAAGATATTCACATTATTCGTAGGAGAATAGGTAATTAAAGAGCATTAAAGTACATAATTTGATGAGCAAGACAGGAAAATGCCTTGATGTCAGTGTGATTCTGGTAAATATCAAAGACTATTCGCAGTGTAAGTGGCAGCACCAGCTGTCACACACCCAAAGGTAATTCTGCAAATATTATGTCTAAGCTTAGTCTTTCTTTTCATAGCCAGTAACAGAGAAAAGATCACTCAATTTTTAATTATTAAGTATCTAATTTCAGTGCATCCTAGCTCTGTTACCTTAGACAAACCTACCTTCAGCCCACCCCCTTCTATAGGATGAGAATGGTTTTCATCTTTTATCAGTGTTGAAGTGAGAAGAAATGTGTATGTAGGAGCCTTTGGCGAGCTAAGTGCTATACAAATGAATGGTATTATTTTCTGATTATTAAAATGGACTGGAAGACCATTTTTCAAATGTAGTCATAAACTTTTGAATGTGATAGCATTTTCATTTTCCAAAGTAAAAAAAACAAAGATGAAATAATTAGAATTTTTTATTGTGCTTTTCTAGTGTTTGTCTGAAGTGAGCAAATTTCACAGATGCACTTTTGCACAGCTTTTGTTTAATATTCCTTGGTCCAAAAGCTTTCAGCTTTGTGGCTTGGAGCTCCAATTCCCTAATCAATGTCTGAACCTGTGAAGCTTGAAATTTGTCATTTAGCATTGACTTATGTGTAAATTTGAGCCAAAACTCAGTGTCCTTTAAATATCTTGGGGCAAATTTTCAGCATGGCCTCATTTTTAATGATATGGTTATATATTTGTAAGTACAAATTGCTACTTTTGTCCGCAAGAGAGCACAGAGTGGTCATTGCATCTGCCATGAGATAATTGAAGGTGCAAAAAACACTTCTACAAAAAGGTCTTGTAACACTCCCTTCTCCCTCCCTTCCTCTGTGTGTAGAGAGAAAAAAGAATGCTTTTAGAATGCTTTGAGTAGAGGTCAGTATTTCTTTCTTTTTAAAAATAAAATGCATTAATTTGTACTTCTTTTCTAAAAGAAAGGAAATATACAAGTTCCCCTGAGTAATTTAAGACAAAATTGTTGATGGAAATGAGTGTCTTTCACAGTTCTAACTTAGCTGCAATGGTATATACTCCTTACCATAAGAAAATGAGTAGTTTTGACTAAAGAAAAATACCTTTGTAGAGCCAGTTATGGAACACACCAATAGTTTGACTTGCCTAAAGTTTTTCTTTAAATTTACTCTAAATCAAGACAATCTAACATTTGGTTTTAACAGCCCTTCTTTGCATCGGTATTGTTTGGATTTTGTTCTTATTCTGGGGCTGTGAAATATGAAAGGCAAACCTAGAGCTTATCGGTTACATAAATTTGTAGAAGTTACAGCCAGCTTTTGAAGTGATGCTGGGAGCATCCCTAGCCATTTCCTACTATGTCACCCGTGGCCATTCTAATCATTGCCTTCACATCATTCTAAAAGCCTGATTATATATGTGTGTGTGTGTGTGTGTGTGTGTGTATGTGTATTCCTAGCCTACTTGTATACTACCTATGCTCCTGCTCAACCGGTGCAAGTACAGACTCGCTCTTTTTCCCTTTTGGAAATAGCAAACTCTTATGTAATTTTTCCTCTTAAAAATGTTATGCCTAGTTTTTTTGTAGTAAGAAAACATAACGTGAGATCTATTTTGTACTCCGAACAAAATTTTTAGTGGACAGTGCATTAGTGTTAACTGTAGGAATTATGCTGTACAGTAGATATTTCCAACTTACTTATCTTACATAAGTGCAACTTTATACCAATTGTAAAACATTTTCCTATTCCTTGCTGCCCCTACCCCCCAGGAACTACCATTCTAGTCTTTCCGTAACTACTTCAAATACCTCATTAGTGGAATCATATACTACTTGTCCTTTTGTGCCTGTGTCACTTCCCATAGCATAATGCCCTTAATGTTTATCTATGTTGACACACATGGCAAAATTTCTGTACTTTTAAAAGCTGCTTTCATATCGCATTATACATATATACCATATTTTTTGTCCATCCATTCATTGGTGGACATTAAGTTGTTTTTGTATTTGGGATATTATAAATAATGCTGCAAGAAATATAGGAGTGCAGATACTGCTCTGATAGTCATATTTATTATATTATACACATAGCAAGTAATGACACTGATAAATCATATAATAGCTATAGTTTTAACATTCTCAGGAACCTTTTTTGTCCTATAATGGCTATCTAATGTTACACCCTCACCAGCGGTGTGCAAGGGTGCCAGTCTCCCCACATCTTCGGCAGCACTTACTGTTCTTTTGAATCGTTTGATAATAACCATCCAAACAAATGTGAAATGATAGCTCACTGTGGTTTTGAATTAACCAACAATAGGGCAATAATAGTCTCATCAAACACACGGGGCTGGGATAAGTGCATACCTACTTGCAAAAGAATCACATTATACCATTAACACACACAAAATAAGCTCAAAATGGAGTAATGTTTAGCAGTTTTCATATATTTTAGCCATTTGTATATCTTCTTTGGAAAAGTGTTTAGTTAGGACCTCGACCCATTTTCTAATTAAGTTGTATATTTGCTATTGAGTTGTTTGTGTTCCTTATATATTATGAATATAGTGCCTTATTGGCTGCATGCTTTGCAAACATGTTCTCCTATTTCATAGCTGCCTTTCTTGGCTCCATGTATTGCTTTTGCTTTTATTACTTAAACTTTTGTCATTTGTAAGAAATCACCACCTACAGCTATGGTATGATACTATTCTGCATTTGTTTTCTTCAAGAAATTTACAGTTTTAAACCTTGTGTTTAAATATTTAGTCCATTTTCAGCTTATTTTGCGTGTGATAGTGCTATAATGTAATTCTTTTACAAGTACATACCCAGTTTTCTTAGCATAATTTTTATGAGACTATCCTTTCCCCATTGTTGTTCAAAGATTATTTAGTTATGTGGATAAGTGTATAATGTGGTTCTTATTCTTTTCACTTGGTCTACATAACTGTTTATTCTAGGACCATATTGTTTCCATAACTGTAGTTTAGTAATATATTTGGAAACTAAAATGTGTGATGAATCTAGCTTTGTTTTTCCTTCCCAACATTGCTTTGGCTATTTATGTTTTTTTGTAGTTTAATCTGAATTTTAGGATGGATTTTCGTTTTTCTGTGAAAAATGCCACGTGGATTTTAAAAAGAACTATATTGAATTTATGGCTTGAGATGAGTAGCATTCACATTTTAACAATATTAAATCTTCTAATCCATGAACATGGAATTTTAAACATTTATTTATATATTGTTAAGTTTTTATCCGCAATGTTTTGTAGTTTTTAGCATGTAGATGTTTCACTTCCTTGGCTAAATTTACTCTATTTCATTCAACTTTTTGATAGATTCAAAAATGTTGTACATATTTTAGGGGCTACCGCATGATGTTTCAATACATAAGTATTGTATTAGTAACATTCTATTTCTGGACACAATACCTGATGCCCATAATTTAAAGGAGAACTCCAATTTGATTCACATTTTAAGGGAATTTATTCCATGGTTAGCTGGCTGTTAGGTAGAAACGTTATGGTAGGAGGGCATGGCAGAGTAAGCTGTTTAGTTTACGGTGGCTGGGAAATGGAGTAGAAGAAGAACGCCAGAGAGAAACAAGCAAGGAACAATATGTTACACCCAAGGTCATGGTTCCATGACCTAAAGATGCACCTAAAGGGTGTGCTTCAGCAATCCGCCAGGCACTGCTCAATCCAGTGAAGCTGACAAAATAGAGCCAGTGATCACAGACACACTGTTTAATATTCACATTATGGTAAACCTATTTACTCAAACATTTATTATTTCTCTATGATTGGGAATGTTGGGATTTCTTTCTTAAAGCTTTTAAAAAATAATACATTCTGTTCTCTTTAGTCACCCTATTATTTTATTCTTTTTCATATTCAAATGCATTGTTTTCAGATATATATGGGTAGTTATCGTTACTATATAGAAATGCATCTCCTATGTTTTGATTTTATATCATACTTCACTAAACAGTCTTGTTAATTCTAACGTGTGTGTGTGTGTATGTAGTCCACAGGTTTTTCTATATGCAAGATGGTATAACTGCCAATATATGATTTTACTATTCTTAAAACTTTGTGTGCTTTTTATTTATTTTTCTAGTTTAATTGTTCCCGCTAGGACTTGCAGCACTCTGTTGACTACAAGTGGTGAGAGTGGCATACTTTTGCCTTATTCCTGATATGAGAAGAAATACCTTAACTTTTCACCATTGAGATGGTGCTAGCCATTAGCTTTTTAAAAATAGCTTTTATTGTGTTGAGGCAAATGTCTTCTGTACCTATATTGCTAAGAGTTTTCTTTATCATGAAAGTCTATTAAATTTTGTCAAAAGCTCTCTGTATCAGTCCAGATGGTTACATGATTTTTATGCTTCCTTCTATTAGTGTGGTATCCCATATGAATAGATTTGTATATGTTGAACTATATATCCCAGGAATGAATTCTGCTCATTCATGATATATGCTATTTTTAGGTCTGAGGTTGTAGATCAGTGGTAGAGTACTTATCTAGCAGTTTATGGTTAGCTGATATAATTTCAGCCACATAGAGAAACTTCACATGTTTGCTTCACGCTTTACACAGATAATTACAGTTTGCATATTTTGAAATTATGTATCCATTAGTAAATTCATGTATTTATTCATAATAATCTTGCCTTCTAACTTTATTTTTTTTTGTTTGAGACAGCGTCTCGCTATGCAGTCCAGGCTGGCCTTGAGCTCACTTTGTACCCCAGGCTAGTCTTGAACTTGCAAAGATCCTCCTGCCTCAGCCTCCTGAGTGCTGGGACTACAGGCATGCGCCACCACGCTCAGCCTACCTTTTAACTTTATATTGGAATTAAAAATGATTTACAAACTGCCACTGTAATATTACAGTATTTATCTATGTAGTTACTTTTACAGTGTGCTTTTATACTTCCATATGTTTTCAACTTGCTATTTATCATATTTTCATTTCAATTTACAGAACTCCCATTAGTATCACTTCTAGTTATAAGGAACTCCCTTAGCTTTTGTTTGTCTAGAAAAGTCTATCTCACCTTCAAGTTTGAAGGGCAGCTTTGCCAAGTATGTTACTCTTTTTTGCTATGTTTGGTTCACTTTTAGCATTTTAAATATTAATGCATCAAAGCTTTCTTCCCTGCAAAGTTACTGCTACAAAATTCACTGATAATCATATGATGCCTCCTTTGTATATGATGAACCACATTACTCTTATAGCTTTAAAAATTGTCTGACTTCTGATAATTTGATTATAACATGTGTCAGGATAGGCATCTTTGTGTTTCTCTTATTTGGAGTTCTTTAGGTTCTGTGAATCTGGATGTTCATTTACTTCTTTCAGTTTGGGAGATTTTCCTCTTAAAAGCTTTTTGTCCTTACTCTTTGCCCTTTCAAGTTCCCACAATGAGGATATTAGTCTTTTTAATGACGTCCTATAAACTCCTTGCCCTTCCTTCACACGTTTTCATTGTTTTCTTTTTGTTCCTCTAACTGGATAATTTAAATAGCTTTTCTTCTTTTCTTCAGGTTAACTTATTTTTTTTTCTTTTGCATGATCAAGTCTTCTCTTAAAACCTCCTAGTGAAATTTTCAGCTCATTCAATGGAGTTTACACTCCAGAATGTACATCTAGTCCTTTTTTATAGTTTCTCTTTATTGATATTCTCTTTTTTGCTATTTAGTTGTACAAATGTGTTCTCTTGTAAATCACTGAGCTTTCTCCTTTGCTAGGCAATTTTAGATCATCATGTCTTTATAGTTGGCTACTAGAGATTTATTTTGTTCCGTGGATTATGTCATAGTTCTCTGAGTCTTTGTGCACCTTGCAGCTTTGAATTGGTATTTTTATCATTAAGGAAGCAAGTGTTTTCTCAGTCTTTATGGGCTGACCAAGACAGAGAAAGTGCTTACCCCATTGGCCTAGCTATAGTTTCTGGGAGCCCCTCAAACCTATTCATATGGATACTCTGGACTTTCTCTGATCCCTAACTAGGACGATTTAATTGTTTCATGTTTTTAAAGACCCAGTAATCTCTTGCTGCCTCTGGCCCCTGTGTGCTATAACATTATCCAAGGAGTTGGAGGCACATTGTCATCCTTTACTTTCTCCCCTGGGGAGAAGCCTTAAGTTGTCTGCCTCCTCTAAATTTTGTAGAACCATGCTGGACCCACCAAGCCAACATTTCTTCTTCCCTTTGTTTTTATCTGGCCTCTTCAAATTATGCCAGCTCTCTCTGTTCCATGTAAAGTGAGACAGAACCAGCCACGTAGGTAGGAGTACACTGAGAGGCCAGATTGTTGGAGGCATGTTCCACTCTTCTCCCTCCATCATGTGGGACAGTGCTCAGGTTCTGTGCCTTCCTTCCATCCTTCAGAATCATTTCTATACAAGAAACTTCCTTCTCCCTTTCCCTTTGCTTGTAAGTGCCTACCTGGCATTCAAGCAATGGTTGTGACGTTAACGTTCCATGCGTGGCAGAACAGAAATTAGGCCCTCATGTCAGTACCTGGTGGTGTGCTCTGTTCTTTTCTTATCCACAAGAAATTGAGCGCCCAGATGATCATTTTTCCTGCTGAGCAGTGCTGGCGTGGGGGAGAGGTTGATGTTGGTGAAGTGAAATTGGCCTTCTGACTCATTTCAGTCCAATTGGTTTTGTGCTCATCTGGAGTACTGCAGCCTCATCTAGATTCTGCTCCTCTAATAAATGTACTTTAGTCCATATATTGCTAAATTGGTGTTTTTATAGGAGAACAATAATAGTTGGGGTTTTCTGTTTCACCACTTTGTTGATATTAGCAAGCTATTATTTAATGGGAAGTATTCTTCACTTAGGTGAATAATAATGTTTAATATAGCTTTATATATACATTTCTCCTTGAATTAATAAATTGCAGAAGGCCACCTTCTACTCATTGTTGTTAAAGACAAAAATAGAAGTGGTACTCAGGTAAATGACAGCATTCTCTGCAGGTATTTGGAGACCTAACGCAAAATCAAATGTGCCTTATAGGTCTATAGGATGACAAGAACACCCAAGACTATTAAGTTTTATTAATGAATGTGATATAAAATAAGGTCTTGGAATTTGACTAAAGAAAGAAAAGGATGATAGAAGTCATTGAAAATGTATTTCAAAGTAATGCTAATGGCAGAACACATGTTTAGCGTATGCAAGGCTCTGAATTCAGTCTGCTGCACAAAAATAGTCAACCCCATCACATATAAATATACAGTTTGAAATCTTTCTTGTCCTGGTAACAGATGCATACCTAAACCATGATCTCTATTTTATTTCATATTATTCCTTCCCTCACACAGTAATGTCCATGGTGATGAATAGTCCTAGAGAATGTTAATCTGATACGTTAGGAATTCATTTCCTGTTAGGTAGCCTAAATATAAGTGAATAACAACTCACTCCATACTGTCAAACCATAGAAACAGCAACAAAGCTATCTATATGAAATGAACTGTAGTCTTTTCAAAACCAAAGAAGTGGGAGAAATGCATTGAATTTAAGGGGCATAAACTATTCCAGAAGGTTGTTGCTAGAATTCAGATACTAAAGAATGTAAAAGAATTATACCTCCATAAAGATTAAGAATAAAAAGTAGGATTTGAATTAGTTCTTTTTCATCTTAGATTTATTCACGTTTGAAAAAGGAAAAAAACATAATTATATTTTATTTTCCCATCTTCACATGAGGTAATACAACGAATGAAAATAGTTCTCTTTTAAAATCCTCACAGTGGTACTTCTGTGGGTAAGTGGTTCCTCGTAATTCTAAATTAGAAGAACTTTTTCATGGTGTCCTAGTTACTTTTCTCTTGTTAC
>PVLD010030725.1:0-16528 GCA_004027595.1 Dinomys branickii
ATCTAAGACCCAGGTGCTGCTGCTCTGATTAAAAAAAAAAAGGAAAAAAACAAGGAACTGTCACATAGTTTAACCTAACATTTATCTAAAAACTACTGAGTTGGCCTGAAGGTATAGCACATCCGAGCATTTTCTCAGGTAGACAGAGCTTCTACTAATAGAGTTTGAGTAGTTCAGATTGCACTGCCAAGGTCCTCCCAGTTTCGAGATGCAGCATCCAGCCATCTCAGCCTGGTTACTGTCCATGTTATCTCAAGTAATTCATATTTGCCTTGATATACAGAACACATGGCAGCTTTTCAATTAGGACTTGACTTTCTGAGATTCTATCAGTTTCCAACGGTGAGAGTGCTGTGCCTCCTGGTGAACATTCAGCAGCCACCCTGGAGACTGGCACACCTGCTGAATGAATGAATGGGCGAGACACACACTGAATGCATGTGTACTCATCAAAATGGAGGATTTTCATTCCCATGGCAGTAATAACGGGAGCTACTTTTCAGTTTGGCTTTTTATTTTCTTACCAGTAGGTCTATTCTTCAGCCACAGCATCTTGACTTGCTTTCTGGGTCCTGTGCCTTAACCTTTAGGTCAACCAACTACCATTCCCAGAAAGAAAAAACCAAAGATCCTGGAAAAGCCATTGGTAACTCTAGTATGAAATCTTGCAAGAAATGTCCTCCAGTCACTCCTACCTCCTGTTTCTAGAAAAGTTCTCCGTGAGCATCTTTGACTCTCTTTTCTGCTCAGCAAGCACATAACAGGGGCCTCTTGGAGCACTGGATTAATCCTGAATTATCTATTCAATTAAAGGAGGTTAAGACATTTAAAATGCCAGCAAATGATAAAGAGCAATTACTAACTGTGTTGTGGTTTTAAAATGCAAGGCAGGAAAGCTGAAAGGAGGTCTCTTGTCTCAAAACAGACAGGGCAAGAAGCTACTGTTTCAATTACACATGCAAGGGCTGGGGCAGGCATAAGAAGTGGGGGAAACAGCAGGGTGTGCACTCAAACTAACCTCAGCACTGTCCCCCCCCCCCCTTCCCAAACACCCTTGTGCTGCGCTTCCCTGCCCGTCCAGACTCCAGACTCTGCCTCTTACCTGCAGACCCAGGCAAGAGGCATGTTTCCTTCCATGGTGCCCCAGACTTATAGTGGTTTATATCTGTATCACACTCAGTCCCCATCCTGGGACAGGCACACAGTGAGTGCCACGCTTAGCGTTAGCCACTAATTATATGTGACATCTCTTTGTGAGGGTTGGGGAGGAAGCTGAGGGTCTTTAAAAAGGGAAGCTTTGGAACGACTGTATACTGAGACCACTTTCCTGCAGGTGCAAAGCTTAGGTCCACCAGGAAGAAGTACTATACACATTTATCCATTATTTAAGGTATCTGTTCAATTCATTCATTCAGCCAGCTATCCAGTCTTCAGGTGCTCAGAAACCAGGTGTCTGTGCTGGGAGGATATGACATTTGTTAGTCCCTGCCCTGTGCCATGCTCTAGCTTATGCCCTCCATGACCTTCAGAACAATCCAGGGAGGTAACTAATATCCCATTCTACTTAGGAGGCTGTGAGAGGTGATAATGGCCCAAGGCCACACAGCTCAAGGAGGAGAATCCAGGTGTAATCCATATTCCCCCAACTCACACACCAGCTGCATGGTTCAGCCAGCGAGCTGCACCTACCAGGCGCCAGGGCAGAGAGCCAGGAAGCCAGGACTCAGTATTTAGTGGCACCTGCTGTGTCAGGCCTGCAATGAACTACCTGCTGGGCAATCTCCTAGGGCTGCCCAGATGCTACCCGACACATGCAGCAGAGACCCCAAGACAAACCACAGCAGAAGCTCCGAGGCTATCTGGACGGTTCAATGGTAAACTCTCATTAGCAGTTCCAGGCAGAGAGTGTCACATGTTCCTATGTTGAAGGCTCTTCTCTGTCCATACCAGAGTGAGGAGCCCAGGCAGGCAGAGCCAAACTTGCCAGTGAATGGAAGAATACTGGACCCTTGCTGGGCTGGGCTGGGCTGGGCTGGGGACCCTTGCTGGGCTATATCAGTTTGAAAGATCAAGTGTGTTACACTGATGGCTTAACAACAACAAAAAAGAGTATTAGGTACTGGCAGCCCGCATGCACTTTTCAGGCCTCCTCCAGGAAGGGGAAGAGGGTAGAGTTAGACCACAGTGCCGCTTGCTTCTGTTCCCTCCCAGAGCCTCTGGATCCTGCACCTGTGGATGGGGACAGCCAGAGATGTGGAAGACAGTGGGGTCAGGTGGGGAAAGACACGGAACCAACTGCCCAGCAAAAGCAGGAGACAGAAATAGTTTCCTAACTGCCAGCCCACCCTGCCTCTCACTTTCTTCTATTCCCTAGCTTAGATATGGGGGCCTGAGACTCAACTCAGGTGACAACGTTCCCATATAATGCCCACAACTCATATGCCTGACACAGACAGTGGCCTCTGAACTCCACTGCCATGGGGCTCTCCACACCTCAGCTAACCCACTGCCTCAGAGTAGCCTGAGGGCTGATCCTCTCCCCATGTGACAGGGAACAGGGCACACAGGAGCTTAGATCCTCAGCTCCATCCCAGCACTGAGCCAGCAGGCAGCACCTTGTGGGCACCCTGAAGCTAAGGAGAACGAATGAAAGAGTGAATGAATGAAAGAAAACAGAGTAGGAAAGGAATAAAGGAAAAGCAAGAAAAAAATAGAGAAGCAAGCAAAAAATATATTGTACTCATATTGGGTATATTGAAACATTACCAGGACTTCATTAACTTAAAAAAATCCGTCTTTGTAGATATGCTGCCTGTCTGTCTATCTCATTCTAAGCTGAGACATAAGCTGTCTTTCACAATCTCAGGCCTGATGCTTTCCTTTCATACATTCAGAGATGTTAGGCCTGGATTTGACTACTGAAAATACCCTCACCTACCCACTAAGTTCAAAGACAAAGACAGCAATGCTTTGCTGGGGAAGTAAAAGGGCCAGGTCACCAGTTGGAAAAAGCCCTAGGACAATGGCCACATTCCTGCAGGCCAGGGTCCCAGGACACTCTAGCATCTTTCTAAGCACAATTTGCGCTCTAAGAGGTTGCCTTTGCTATCACGAATCCTATGCCGGGCTGGCGTCAGAGCAGTCAAGGGTGTGAACACTGTCTGAGCAACAAAGGCAACTTCCTAAAACAGCATCTGGCAGAAAGGAAAGCAGCCAGGTGTTCACTCTCCACTCCACAGGCAGCAGCACACCTTACGCACAGAAATGTCAGGAGCTCTGCTCACACCAAGCTGTCGCTACTTCTTTGTACTAAAAATGGTGTCCTGTTCCTGTCTTCGTTCCTTCCCCTCTCTATGAATAGAAACAGCTGTCTGTGTGCTCCATCATAACCTACCACCTCGTGTTGGGAGCTGCTGCCTGAGCCCAGGAAGAAAATGCAGCCCGCACCTGTGCCAACATGGCCCCTGGGAGTGTGAGCACAGCTTGGCAGTGCTCCTGGGCATCACTAAGAAAAGTTCTACCTTCTTGGGAAAATCAACTCTTGAGTAATGCCTACATCACATGTACAAAGTTCCTGGGGCTACAAGGAGCCCCTGAGCGAGTGACACAGACTACTCTCTCACCTAATCCTAGCAGCCACCTCATGAGCAAGGTTGGTCAAAAATCCAGCCCGTTTCTAGCTCAGGGGTGACACAATGAATTGCCACCCATCATTTCAACCTACATCAGCATAGCAGGACCAAAGGAATTAACAGTGTCCTCATCACACGAAGGCTGGCCCTGTGTAGTGAGCCCCATATTGTGGGTGATGGCAACATCCCTTAGATGTACCACCATTCCCGTGGGGCATCTAGGGAGCAAAGCCAGAGGAACCCAAGACTGAGAACCCAGGTCCTACTCCTGGATGCAGCTGCCAGGAGAACATGTCTCTAAATCAGCATTTTAAACTAGGTTTGGTGGCATGTGCCTACAAGTCCTAACACTTGGGATGCTGAGGTAGAAGGATCACTGGAGCTCAGGAGTTTGAGACCAGTCGTGGCAACATAGTAAAAACCCTATCTCAAACACACTAGTGTTCTCTACACTGTGTACTGAAACAAAGTCCCAGGAAATGTCTACAAGTATTGGTAAAGATGGAGGTAACCAAAGCTACACCTAAGGTGTGCCTTTAGCAGGGCCTTAGAGCCTTTACATGTGCCCTCCAGCCACAAGAGTCTCCAAAAGGTGACATGAGAAGGGTGGTTCCCTAATTTTCTTGGTCAAGAATATCATATGACCACCTCTTTCCTGGGCACTAGTTTAATAAACAGGATCTTTGTCTAAGCTGGAGAACAATTCAGAACTGTAGGAGATAGATGTAAAATGCAAAAATGTGTTCCTGCAAAATATTTTTATTCTCTACCACAGCTAATCCTGGGCAGGTCCAATCAGCTGCTACTTGTGTTGATCTCTCAATGTGGCGGTGGGGGCACAAAAGCAAGCAATCATGCATTCTCTTTAACTGAGGAGTAAGTGCAAAGTCCAAATGGAAACGAGGTCTTGCTCATCCTAGCCTGGGCCTGGGCAGGACAGGCTGGCATACAGTTAAGCTCCTGGCAAACAACCTGGTCATGGCCTTTCCATTTAAAAGCATTACACTCCTTTTATACACAACTACACAGATACCCCAAACACCCACTGATATTTACTTCTTTCCCTCCAGGACCCAGGAGGCTGATTTTATTCTTTAATTATAATAGATGTATCAAAGTGAAGAGCACTGGAGAGTTCTGCCGGCCTGGTGAGAAACATTAGGCCTAAAGCCCATCCCTGTGCTAGCCCATCTTTGCAGGTTAATGTGGATGCACTTGTGAGACTGGAGCAAACAGAGCCTGCCCATTCCCTACCTCCAGGGGTCAGGTTAGCAAGGCTGTGAGGTCAGTCAGGCTCAAGAAAGCCCCAGCTGTGCCTCAGGCTGTTCTAGGAGAACTGGCTTTGAGGGGAATCATCTGTGAGTATATCACCGGACCCCCAGACAGGCCATGAAAGGAAAGATCAACTTGCACCAACAACTCCCTCCCTGCCCCCACACCAGCCCCTCCCTCTACCCCAGACCACCAACACCCTGCTCTGAAGTTCTCACAGTTAAGTCTAACCCCAGCCCAAGTCTCTAATCTCAGGGCTTACTGCATCGGCTACTTCCCATTTTGGGCAAACAGAAAAACAAAAACAGACACTGAGGGCTTAGGATGCTGCAGATACTCTGGTCAACAATTCCTAATATCTTATAAATTTATTTCCATTATCATTCAGAAAAGGAAACTGAGGTTCAGAAATTTTAAAAAAAGAGATGCCTGAGGACACATAGGCAGAGTAAGTGGGATGGGCAGGAATCAGAGTTTTTGACTCCAAAGCCCAAACTCTTGCTGCTCCCACCAAGTCACAGAACAAGAAATAAATGCCACCTGATGAATTTTCCCATCAACCCTGGTCTTGGGTTGGCAGGGGAATGAGTGTGGCAGGTAATTATAAGGATGATGAATGCAAGGACTTCAGACCCTAGCAATCAAATCAAGGAGGTGACAGTGACCCTTAAGTAGCACACAAATATCAAGAATGAAAACAGTTGGGATGAGAGAGTCTAAACAGATTCAGAGCCTGGTTGTTACATTTTCTCTGGTTGGTTTCCCTAACATCTCTATGTTCTGAATTTGTTTTCATAAAACATAGGAAAGCACAGCAGGGCTTTTGTTCTCTATACCTCTTATTATTTTGCTACTAGAAGACTTTATAAAAGGTGTGTTCCAGTTAATGGACATTAAAGCAGAGGAAGGAGATTCATTGTATGGACTATCATTTCACTTCAAGACTTTTCTTTTGCTTTTTATTCTTTTATATAGTGTCAAAAGCTTCCCAGAGCTGTGGATACCAAGAGGTAGCAAATATAACTACTCAGGGAGTAAAGCAGGGGCTCCTGCTGTAAGGGTCCAGAAGGACCAGGGACAAATGTAAGTTTCCAAAAGCACTTGCCCAAAGAATGCATGATTCCCCCACCAGGCTCTAAGGTTCCCAGTAGACAAACCTCAAGCTTAGACTACAATGACACACAGACAACAGTAACAGCAACTGTTGACCTTGCGAATGGTGAAGTCTGATCCATTCAGTCCAGTTGCCAATAAACCCAAGGACTCATTCCTACTGCCCCCAATGGAGAGACCTTCCCTGACAATCCCACCTAAAGTGCACCCCCCTAAACAAGCCCAGCCCTTCTGACATATCATCCTGTTCCATTTCCATCCCAGAACTAAGTGCTACATAAATCACAATGCTACTTGTTCTCTTGTTTATTCACTGGAATGCACACTCTTCCTTGGGAGCAGCACAGTATTTTATCTGTCTGGCCTCATTAGTGAATCCCAAAAGCACAGAAGGCACGCAGCACACATCTACTGATGGGTACCTTAGGTGGCTGGGAAAAGGAATGAATGGATGAATGAACAAATAAACAAACTTCCAGAAAGAAGGCTGTGAGCTATAGCGGTATTGTGAGCACTACCTGACCTCTTGCAGCTAGCTAAGAGTTTGGGCAACAGCTCAGAAGATGTTGGGGACAAAAGAAGTTCCCTTGAATTCTTAATGCTCTGAAAAAGAAAAAGGGGTGTTTTGTTTTATTTTGCTTTGCTTTGTTTTGAGACAGGTTCTCACTATGGAGCCCAGGCTGGCCTGGAACTCATCCCGCTGCCTCAGCCTCCTAGGTGCTGGGATTACAGGTGTGTGCCACCATACCCAACTAGAAAAAGGGTTTTACTTGAGTATTTATTTCTTGACTCAAAGAAAAAACTTAAACCTTATATAACACAGATAGACTCATTTTCTGTAATGTTGTGCAAAAGGTCAACTTTTTTCCTAGATTGAATGAGTGTATTTTATTTCCATATGTGTTCCATTGAAGTTAATTTCTTTTCATTTTGCAGCAGAGCTGAGAGCATCATGCGTACATTGCAGATCAATAACTTCAACATGAGAAAGAACGCTCCATCCCCAAAGGAAACAGCACAAAGAAATCACAATCTAATAATCTACTACCCTCCTCTTCATAACTCCCCCATGGCTCAGCTAACTGGGTGATGTTTTCAGGCCTGCACTGACTGAGGCTGCTGGTCATTTCTCTACTCTCCCTCCCTTTCTTCCATGCCCTGCTATTTCTCTCTGTCTGGGCCTTGGAGCACCAATGGGACCTCTGCCCTCCTTACCCACCCAGCTGCCAAGCTCAGCATTAAGGACTGGTTTAGACATCAGTTCCTCCAGGAAGCTCCTAAGACCTATCCTCAATACTCACAAGTGGAGTAAGATGTATCTCACATTCCCACAGTAGTTTTCATAGAGCTCACCTACAACACAGATACAGATAATGAGAATGATAAAATAATAGTAGTCATAATAATAATGGTTTCCACGTGCTCGGTATGAACAACAGTATACTACAGGAACTATATGAAGTCCTTTACATATTATCTCATATTAACTTCATTTACTCCTCATAACCACTTTATGAGCTTTATTCCATGATTCCCATCTTACCAATGGAAACTGAGGCTCAGAAATGTTAATTTTCCCAAGGTTGCAGCTCTCTCAGGGCAGAGCTCAGATGTGTATGTGAATTCCAGGTCTCTGGCAGTCAGGTCTTCTGTTCCTTACAGCAGAGGGCATACCAACTAATCTAGTGTCCCCTGGAGGCTGCGGACTTCACAAGCATTATTTAAAATTTCATAATGACCTTGTAAGTTAAGTGACATTGCCCTCATGGTACAGATGAAGAAAGTAAGGAACAAGCAGTTAATAAGGTATCTATGGTCACAGAGCCAGGAAACAATAGGGGCAGAATTGGAATTTGTATCTATTTACTCTAAACATATATGCCCTTTGCACAGTATCACTCTGCCACCTCCTCAAACCACAAATCTATTTAGAAAAGGAACTAAAAATACAGAAAAATGCTTCAAGGATAGTATGGCTCCCATAACTGCCTATGACACTGAGGAATTAGAAATCACCTAAATGAGCCAGGAATGGTGATGCAGACATGTAATATCAGCACTCTTAGGGGCTGAAGCAGAAGGATCACAATTTTGAGCCCAATCTGAGAAACTTAGTGAGACCCTGTCTCAAAATATAAATAAATGAATGAACAAATGAATGAGGATTAGCTCAGTGCAAAGGACCTGGGTTCAATCCCCAATGCCACAAATAAATGAGAAAAAAGAAAAACAAGGTATTGAGTAACATGATAAATATTTTATGTTAAATTAAGAAGCAGAACACAAGATACAGAACTTCGTCTAAAGAGAAAAATGCATAGAGAAAAAAGTAGGAGACATGAACTGCAATTGCATCTTTGTGGGGAGCTGTGAGTCATTTGTTTGCTTTCTTTCTAACTTCTCTTTATTCTCCAAATTTCTTATAATAAGCATGTACTACTTTTAGAATTTAAAAAGTTTTCTTTTTGCTTTTTCTTTTCTTTTCTTTTTTCTTTTAAGAAACTGGCTATCATCTTCTAGGGCTGAGTCCTAGCTCTTTTCCATCGTTGGAGCGGACTCTACTGAGTTCTGATTAAGGGTAATTTAAACCTTTCAAATACCCAAATAGTCTCTGTTGACTTTTTGAGGCAAATAATTGCATTTTATACCAAACTTATTTGCAACTCAAATACACTTAAAACCTTGTTTTGATTACTTGTTTAGAAAATGCATAAGAATCGCATTTGCATGATGGGTGATGAGGCAGGGGAATTATAATTAGGAGGAAAAAAACCCTGCATACTCAACAGCATGTATGAATTCTCCCCTGACACACACATTTATACATGCTCCTTCCATGTAGGCACTTTGCTGTGTCCTTAACCAGCAGAAAGCCCACTTTGCAGAAGAAGAGGGTGTGGTGGCTGACCTTCACATGACCACTAGGCTGGAGTTGATGTGTTTCATGTGAGTTTACCCAGCAGCCGCTCTGAAACTGGCCCTTAGAAGAGCTCTTCTTGTTGTCCAAGTATCAATTAGCTAGCTCCTTCGCAGGTCTCTCTAGTCATGGGGTTATCTTTAGGAAAATACTTCTGGGCTGCATGTCAACAAAAGCCAGCATAGAGAATCCTGATGATAAACACTAGCAAGATATCAACAAGGACCCAGTCTTCCCTTGCTAGGGCTCCCTCTCAGTTCAGCCTCTCCTGATGCTAGGCACAGTCTGGTCCTGGAAGCTTTATTCACAATTGAGCAGCTCTGGGTATGGCCAATCACTGTTGTGATTAACCAATGATCAACTGAATAGAGAAGTACAAAGTTTAGAGCAATTCCCATAGCTAAAATATTCTTGTCCTTGTCCTTTTATTAAATGTTTTGTTTATTCCCCTATTGTTATTTGCCAAAAAATAAATGCTTCACTTTGACATAAAGAAAATATAGATACAGAAATATATGAAATCTCACCATGAAGAATAAGTAATTTGGTTCCTATCAGAATAGCAATTCAGCATTCCATGTAAGTTTAATAATCTAATTAGCTTCCAACATTTAAAAACAAGAAGTCTTAACATTTAAATCCAGGTTTTCAACTAAACAACAAGAAGCACATCTAGAAGAGCAGAACACAGAGTCTGAAAATCTACACAGTGACAGTCACTGGCACTAAGAAGCAGCCAACCTGACACCTTTTCCACATGGGGTCTGAAGATATCTAGGTTTGCTACATTTGGTCAGTATCTTTTCATTTATTTTCCTACCTATGTTAACATAAATTCAAAACCTCTTAGTTTTTTGAAAGGGACTAAATTATAAATAGTCTTAAGTTATCTGCTTTTTTTTCCATTTTGGCATACATAATAAGTAACTTTTGAAGCTGGCAAGTATGATCTTCATTGTCATTTTTAATGGCTACATAACATCCATCTCCCTTGACTTTGCTGGATGAGAGAGCATTGCTTGTTGAGGTATACTATAACATATTCCACCAGACAGTCCAGACTCTCTCTAGCAGGGTCCCTCACTGTGAGAGAACCATGCTTCCTGGCTTGTTACCATCAAGTTTGAAGTGAGTCTCACAGAAGTGACATGCATCAACTCTGAGCAGAACCTCTCGTCACCACAGCACACTGCTGCCTTCTCTTCTCCCTCCACCACAAGAGCAGCCTGCCGCAGCTAAGAGCTGCTTCTCCATTCTAGATCCTGGCATAGAGACCACCCAGAATATAACCATGGCTCACACATCAATGTGTGACAGGCAGGGTGCAAGGTAGACATGTAACACACCTGGTATAAACTGCAATGAGGACTGCTCATCTCAACAGCATAATCTAGGTTAACTGACAGACTAAAGTATTAAAACAACAAATAACTAAAACACTAAATAAAATCTCTAGCTAATATCTGAGGCCTGTCCCTGAAAGTCTTAGTGGGATGTGGCTGGGACAGTGGCTCTAAATACCTGGTAGTTCTATTATACAAGGGTCCAGGTTGGCCCTGTGGAAAATACAAGTTTCATGGCTAAGACACAGATGGTTATTTATGTCAACAGTGTATAAAAGGAGAAAAGAGCATAAACAATGTAGTGTTAAACAGCAAGACACAATAGCAAAGAAAATGAAAGACTGGCTGAGCAAAGACCAGCTCCCTGGGCCCATGAAGTTTGGCATTTCAGCATACATGCTTTCTGGGTAGAACTAGGATGGCCTCCTAAGGATTAAGCTGGGCCAGTGTGTTTATCTCTCTCTGTCTCTTTGTCTCTGCCCTTCCTGCCTTTATCCCTAATCTCCATCTACCTTCATTTTTAGGTCTCCTTTAAAAAAAACTTGGGCCAGTCAAATGGAGTGAACTTCCCAGCTAAATCAGTGTGTAGTGGTATGTTATGGTTGATACACTGTGTCAACTTGGGGAGTCTAGAGGTTTGGTTGAGTGGCTCAGCAGGAAGCCAGGGTGCTTGCTTTGTGTACATCCTGAGCCTGTGGAAGAGGAGGGCATGGAGATTATGTGAAAGCTCCACGCACCGTGGGTGGGGGGAGCCTGTTTACAACATAAGGGAGGTAGAAAGAGGCTGATGGCCACCATTCCTCCCTTTTGCTCTTGTTTTTGCTGTGTTCTGCAGCCATGAACGTTTGCCCTCTGCCACGTGCTGCTCTGCCTCTGAGCCAGCCAAGTGTGGACTGAAACCTCCACAAACTGTAAGCTAAATAAACCTTTCCTTCCTTCACTTTGGACATTAGGTATTTTGTCTCAGCAATGAGAGAAAAGAAACCAAGACATGGTGCTACCCCTACAACCAAGCTGTGTTACTTTTCTCCTTACTGAAACAAAATACCCAACACCAACAAGTTGAAAGAGGAAAGGTTTATTTTGGCTCACAGTTTATAGAGGTTTGAGTCCATAGTTGACTGGCTCCAAGCAGAGTGGCATGTCAGAGAGGCACCACAGGGGAGAAGGAGTTCATGGCAAGGCAGGGAGGAGGTAGCAAGCAGCAGCAACAGAAGCCTGCCTTCTTTCTGTCACTTTAATATTCATCCAGGCCACCTGCACTTTGGGTGGTGACATCCACACTCAGGTAGTGCATTCTTAATCCCAGCCTCACAGCCTAGATCCAGCTAGCTCTAAATAGCTCCACCTATGCCTACACGCGGCTTTGGGGGGGCATCTAGATACAAGCCACAACACAGGGCTCCTGGCCTTTCATCACTGTGGGCCCTGTGGTCTCAGAGCTATAAAGGTCCACCACTTTTTTAACTATATATTTGCTATATGGGTAATAATCCAGAGATGATGGTCAAGGCCCTAAGATACAGCAGAAAGAAATGACAGAGCTTCTCAAAGTATGAGAGATGATAAACACATAAGCACATACACATTCCAAAAAAAAGTTTCAAAAGAAGCAAGTGCTCTAAGAACATAAAAGTAGGACAAAGGGGAAGAGAAAGTGAAAGAGGTAGGGAGGTGACTTCAGATGGGGTGCTGAAGACAGTCCCTCAGCTCTGAATCCTGGGCATTAAGAAGGAGCCAGGCTAAGAAATATCTGTGAAAGCAGCATGCCCAGAAGAGATAGAAGCCAAGGTTATAAGGCCACAGTGAGCTTGTCTAGACAATGGAAAAGGGTATACTTTAAGTTATTCTACACCTTGATACCTGGCATAGGCTAATCCCTCTTCTCCCAATACTAAGCTGGTTCCTTTCACCTATCCCTCTCTCTCCATGGCCCTAGCCTGATGTGGAGGACAATCTCCTCCACATTTCTCATAGAACTTCATACATAGTACTATCCCAGGGCCCTGTAGTTACTGACTTCAGAGTTGTCTCCCTACAATGATAGGAATAACAGGAATCACATTCTTCTCATCCCCAGTGGTGAAACAAAGCCTAACAGCACTGTTGCAGTCTCAGTTTCCTGATGAAGTGCAATGTTATATAAGATTTTAGCACTGGGGGAACCTGGGTGAAAGGCACATGGAAATTCTTTGTACATGCGTGTGAGTGTACACATGTGTACACAACCTAGGGTCTCATGCCTGCTAGGCAAGCACTGTACCACCGCATTATCCATCCCTAGCTTCTCTTTACTGCTCTTACAACTTCTCTTTTTTTTTTTTAATTTTATTTTAAAGACAAAGGAATGGAGACATATGAACCAGAAAAGCCATAAACAATACAGAAAATACAAAGTTATACAGAATATAGTACGGAATTAGCACTGGATGTTGTATTGCATAGTTATCTTCACATTAGTTAACAAAAACATTAAAGGAAATACCAAATTATAGAGAAGATAGGGAATTTGCACTGGATGCTGTATAATATAAAGTTATCTTCACTTCTGTTAATACAAAAACGATTGAGGAAATACAGAATTATAGAGAACACAGAAGGGAATTAGCTCTGGATGCTGTCCTACATAATGTTACCTTCACCTTTGTTACTCAGTTACACAGAGGATGGCCCATTTGATCATTCAATTTTTCTCCTCCCTCATCTCCGTTGCCCTACCACTCAATCAGTCATCTTCCCTGTGATAATAACTGTACTCCTGGGTTTATCTATATCCTTGGACTCTCGCCTTGGGAAGAGATAGAGCTGCCTCAGACTATACTATAACATACATGGGTGTATACAAACTGCCATGGTCGGAGGTGGGAAAGCACATATGCTCACAGCGGACCGCCCGGCTCCACCCTGTTGTCATGCTATGGGTGGGGGCGGGTCCAGTCCATGAGGTGCCCTGAGCGGGGCCCTCAGCGGAGCAGCCACCGGGCCCACTGCAGAGCAGCATCGGGGCCTATTGGGGGGCAGCCGCGGGGCCCACTGTGGGGCAGCCACGGGGCCCACAGCGGGGCCACAGGACCCACAGCGGGGCAGTGGGGCCCACTGCAGAGCAGCCGCGGGGCTTACAGCGGCACAGCCGCGGGGCCCACTGCAGAGCAGCCGCGGGGCCCACAGCGGATCATCGGGGCCCACTGGGGGGCAGCCGCGGGCCCCACTGTGGGGCAGCCGTGGGGCCCACAGCGGGGCAGTGGGGCCCGGAGCAGCCGCGGGGCCCACAGCAGCGCAGCCACGGGGCCCATATCGGAGCAGCCGCGTATAACTTCTCTTGATGTTCCAAATTAAAACATGTTAATTAATGTGGAAGATACTGATAGACAACTGGAATGATGAAAAGAAAGAATGGAGTGATAACTGGTAAAGCAATATTTCATAGAATCTGAAACACCATCAATTGTGAGACCCATCTTGATGTCAGAGATACCAAGATTTGAAAACGCCGCATATCCCTAAATCAATAATAGCAGTTACCTTCTCCTGAGAAGGGAGGATAGTAAAATGCTATAAAATTCCCTCTTGAGACCAAGGATTGGACCTACTCCATGAATCGTGCCTCTGTGGTGAGGGCCACAGAATACTAGTTCGGGTATGTCTTATATGTGTGTATGTACATTACTATTAATACGACATGAACTTTTAAAAAGGCATAGAACTGGAAATGTGCTAGATCTAGGTCTGAAGATAAAGTCTATTCACACATTTGTAAACAGGGAAGACAATACCCCCCCCACCAAGTTAATGACAAAGAATAGCAGCTATGTATATGAGAGACCCAATAAGCCAGGTGTGGTGGCATGTACCAGTAATACCAGCTATCTGGGAGGCTAAAGCAGAGGATCACAAGTTCAAGGTCAACCTTGGCAACTTAGGGAAACCTTGCTCAAAATAAAAAATAAAAAGGTCTGGGGATGTTGCTCAGTGGTAGAACATACCTAGGTTCCATTTCAAGTACTCCCCACAAAAAAGGAAGGGGTCAACAAACAAATGCTTCTAATTAATGCTGGCCTTGCGCATCTGTTTCTCCTGTCTCTCCTTCTTAAATAGTATAATACAAAAGTGGGCAGTGGGTAGGTAACTCAGTCACCTCTACGTAACTTCCTTTAGCTAAATCATACCCTGCAAGGAGTAGCTTGCTTTCCTTGCAGCTTCCTCTGATAACTGAGGTATCAAGGTTTGTTTCCCTCCATGTCTTTCCTGGAGTCTGCCTCTGCACCTGCTCTGTCTGCACGTCCTCTGCTCTGCACCAAGGCAGACCAGAACCATCCTAAACCCAGAGCTTAAATTCCTCATCCCCATCTCTGCTGTCCTGTGCTCTAACAGTGATACTGTCCTCTGAGACTTGCCACCACACCAATAACCAAACTACACATTTTCCACACCCTCCTCTCTTGGCCTCTGAAAAGCAGCCCCCACACAGCCAACAAATCCAAGCTTCTGCTTCCAACTCTAGACAGCCAAGCAGTCTGACAGAATCTCACTATGCCAAGAAGCCTGGCAAGAAACTGGAATTCACAGTCTCTTGGGATGAGGCTGCCCCCATGGAGCAAGGAGATAATCTTTCAAGGTTGAACTAGAAATATTTCTCTATGTCTGGAAGAAGTTGTGGAGGAAAAGATTGAAAGCTTAAAGCAATAACCCCTCATTGTCTACTTCTTCATTATGAGAAAAAGCCTTAACCTAGCACTCCTGGTATATATAATGCAGTGGTTCAATGAACACTTAAGGTGAAATGAAGGCCTACCTAGTTTGGGAGCAAATCTTCAGTCTCTAGTACTGATTTTGTTAGATACTAAGTTCAGACAGCTCCCTCTAAAAAGTACAAGGTATGGCACAGTCAGTGCCTTTGCTGGTTTGTGTCCTTAGGACAGCCTCCAGGTAGATTCCTGTGCTGTGACCGCAAAAACCACTGACGAAAGATGAGGACTAAGGCCTCTATTCACACAGTGTAGGCCAGGAACGCCTGAAAGTGGGCAGTTTTCACAAACTTATAAACTTGAAAAGGGACCTCAGATGTCAACCAGTCCCTCCAACACTGGTCAGCAGTCAAGTAGACTTCTAACATCTAAATGAAGTGATCACCTACATTTGTATCTTGGGGTGGGGTGTCCAGATCAGTACTGTTAAGAACACCCTGCCACGAAACAGCAATCTGCTTTCAATCCTTCTTATATCAATTAGTCAATGACTAAGACTGTGTCTCTACTCTGTCTCTAGCATCCAGCCCATCCCAGGATGGCTACATAGAAAGACAGGCAGGCAGATGAATAGACAAATAAACAGACAGATGAATCAAAATTGTTTCTGTCCTACTTCTACCCAGTGGTGTCCATTCTGTCAGGAGATTCTTGTAGTACAAGAAAAAAAAATCCTAAACTTTGAGTGGGGAAAAAGTGATGACATGGGTGAATTATTTACTAAACATTCTGAAGATCTCCTTCTCTGGCTGTAAAATGGAAAAAAATTCTACTGAATCTCAAAGTTCTTTTGATACCAAAACAAAATAATACATAGTACTTCAGCAAGTCAACCAAGAAATTCTTTTTTTTCAAGATTTTAGAGATCAATAAAATAACAGTGACGTTTCGTGCGCATCGGGCGGGCCGCGCAGAAAGCCCCAAAGGATAGACTGGCACCTTGGAACCTTCATGCCTGCAGGGACTCCAATAACTGGTGAGATATCGGCGCTCGCGACCAGATCACCGAGTGGGGGAGGAGATCCATCCCTATACCTGCATGGAACCCTGGGAGGGTGGGGGAGCAGTCTTACACACCTCACCCAGGTCACTAGGTAGGGAGTATCTAATCAATATCTGTACAGCCTTTTAAGCGGAACTCTCAGCAGAAAGCTTAAGGGACATTCTCCCAAAGAGAAGGAATCATTCGAGCAGCCTTTGCAGCTGACCTTCACCCGCTGAACTGCCTTTGGAATTTATAGCTCCACATCTTGAATCTGATACCCAAAAATGGGAAAACAGAGGGGCAAAACGCAGTCTCAAAAGTCAACCCCACCCAGAACAAGTTTTGAAGAGGAAGAAACAAGGGAATCAGGAAGCCTCATAACTTCAAGATATGAAACGATTGCATCCGAAATTAAAAAACTCCAACAGGCCATGAAAGAACTTAAAGCAGAAATAACCCACATACCCACAATGATTTCTCAGATAAAAAACGAGATGAAAACAATGATGGAAGAAATGCTC
>PVLD010030726.1:0-16528 GCA_004027595.1 Dinomys branickii
TTGGACTCTCACCTTGGGAAGAGATATAGCTGCCTCAGACTATACTATAACATACAGGGGTGTATACAAACTGCCATGGTTGGAGGTGGGAAAGCACATATGCTCACAGCGGACCGCCCGGTTCCACCCTGTCGTCGTGCTATGGGTGGGGGCGGGTCCAGACCATGTGGCTCCAGCATTACCGTTCCCCACCCCTTGCTGCTGGGCAATGGGTCTCCGAAGCTGAAGCTACGAATGCCAAAACGAGGGCGCGGGCCAGGGGTGTGCTTGGAGCGGCAACGAGAGGATTCCATCATGTAGAGTTCAGAAAGACCTGTATTGGAGGTTCCTGTAAGGGAATGATTCTCACCCTGGACTAGGCATTCAAAGCAGAGCTGGTTTTTTATTTTTTTATTTTTTAAATCACTGGCAGCAAGAGCTCACCCTGGAGAGTTATCTTTACTTGCTCCAGGGTGAAAGCATCCCAGCTGCTCCCAAGGTGCAGACAGACAGAGGACCACAGCCCTAAAGGCCTCCAGGGGCAACGGTGGGCATCCTGGGAGGCCTGGAGCATCAGGATGTAACACTTGGCTTCGCCTGGGAAGGCCAAGGGGAGCCACATCTCCTCTCGGCCGCTGTTCTGCTGCTGTAGCTGCATCTTCTCTGTCTGTGCAACAAAGCTGGTGCCCTCAAGGTAGAGTGAGTGCAGCCTTTTCAGCACAGCTGGGCTGCTGGCCACTGGGTAAGTGGGAGGTAGGGGCTGGAGGTGAACTTGGAAAAGAGTCCGGAAGACACTTGGGGGTTCCATGCTACTACAGTGGAGAGGGCAGCCTGTACTCTACAGACTTCCCAAGAGGGAGCACACAGCGTCTCCCTCCATGAATATATCACGGTGGGGAAGGATCATTTGGAATAGAAGATACTTTTCCCTGCAGGGATTAAGGAACGCAGGACTGTCCCCTAGGAAGACCTTGTTCATTGTCTGACAGTAGCTCACTCTGTTTCCAGGTGGACGGGGCACTGTCATGACGGAGCTGTAAATGCAGTCAGCTCCAGGTCCACAGGGCACCGGACCTTGCTGTAAAGCATCGGGGCTTGAGTTTCAGTTCCTGACGATGATGAGCACAATATCTCAGGCTGGGTCTTCGTGCAATATGGATGTGCTTCCTGAATGAGTGACATAAGCTCAAGGTGCCGCAGACCTGCCTCATTCCTGGAGGAGGGGACAGTCCTGGCTATGGGATTCCTACTCACGCCAGGCCAGCTGCAGCCCGCGCCAGGAGCTCTGAAGGGAGCACACAGATTCTGCTTGGCTTTAGCAATTGCTCACTGTTGACCTCAGGCTTTGGACAGTGGTTTTGTACCCTGTCAAATGGCACATAATAACTGTTCTACTTAACGGGATTTTGTGAGGCTCAAATGCAGTAATGTGAGCAGATTGGCTTTGAAAAGCACTTCCAAGCATATAAACACAAGGGTTTATATATAGGGCACCGTCCCACTAGCTCAGTGGTGCTGTGAAGCTCCGTGCAGAGTGCAGGAGGCCCTGTGGAATTGAGGACTGTGGAATTAATTGCCTTTGGAAGCTCAATGTGCTGTGTGCACACACGGCGGAGAGGAGCAGGGGAGCCTGGCCTTTGCCTTTTATGGCAGCCTGGGAATATGAAACACTCCAACCCATCATTCTCAAAAAGCTTTTTATAGTCCTTCAGAAGTTCATGTCTGCAGATCCACATATCACAGGTACACGGCAAGACGGGGCCCATTAAATCATGAGCGATTGCAGGGGCCAATTAAATGCTTCTGACACTTGTTACCATCTGCTGGGGTTGAAAAAGTCAGAAAGTTCTGTGCGCTTCATTAAGGCCTTGGAGTCACCCCCTCCTGTGGGGCCAAACTCTCCTGGTTGGGACCCTAGCCTGGAGAAACCCAGGCAGAAGATGGATTCGATCCTTAACTGATTTCCATTTTAAGACACAAGCTGTGGGGATTATTACAAAATTACTTCAGTTAATTAAAAAAGAGAAAAGCTTTGAAGTAATTTACTAGTGTTTATACATTTTGTCCCAGAGTGGTCTCGGTGGATACGCTAAATTCCAGAATGGTGTGGCTTCCCCTTATCGCTGACAGCAAGAAGCAGGCTCTGGGAAATTAATTATTGACATTGATTTTCTTCGTTATCAAATGAATCCCTCAGCAACTCTGAAGAATTTTGGTTAGTCAGGCTTGGAAAACTGATCCGCTGATGTCTCCAAAGTAGCCCTTCATCTCATTCTCCAGCGAGCGTGAGACGTGTTTACTTCACGGTTGTCATTACGTTCCTCCAGGTTCCTGCTCTCCCCCAAATACAGCCTCAGCCTTCCCTGTTAATTGATTTTCACGTTGAGGTGCAGTTCTATTAGGCAGGGATTGCACACTTGTTATTCAAAAGCAGGGTTCTGCCGCCCCTCGTGGGCTGATTGCCTTTTCCTAATGACTTGTAAGGGCTCTTGCTATATCCCAGAAAGGATTCCTCTGTCAATCCCTGGTCATGTTTGTACATGTCTCCTTTCAGTCCTGGGGCTTCCAATCCCTCAGGCCATCACCAAAAGCCACCCTCCTTGCAAGAGAGATGATCAGACATCGAAGAGCACTGCGGAAGAGCACTGTGAAAGGAGTTCCATCAACTTTCAATGCTGAATCTCACCAAACTAGCTTTATCCAGCTTCCAATCCATTTGAAATGCATGAGCGAGAGAGAGAGAGAGAGAGAGAGATGTGACGAACCGCACTCAGAGTGTGGGGCTCAGGGGGAATGTAATCTTCTTTTTCAACAAAGAAGCTTGGAGGAAAACTGGTAGATTAAAAGAAATTGAACCTGGATGTGATGCCACATGCTTGTAGTCCCAGCACTCTGGGAGGCTGAGGCAGGAGGATCTCAAGTCTGAGCTCCATTGTGAACAATTTAATGACCTAGTAAGATTGTGCCTCAACAAGGTGGTGGAGGAGAAGGATGTAGCTCAGTGTGATGGCCCTGGATTCAATCCCTAGGACCACAAAAATGAAAGAAAAAAAGAAAAAAAGAAAGAAAGAGCAACCAATTACAAAATTTGAAAATTTTTTGGATCCTGATTTGAATAAAACTGCAAAATATTTAAGACATGTTGGAACATTTGAATATTTATTGGCTATTTAATGTTCTGAAGAAACTAAGATTAATTTTTTAACAAGTGTGATGCTGAGGCTGTGGTTTTTGTTTTAGCTTTTTAAGAGGCTCTCTCAGACATACACCGAAACACCTACGGATGATATGAGGCTTGCTCACACCGGATGTGATGGAAGGGGCGGGGGTAGAATTAAATTGACTTTTCCAAGGGGTGGACCGTGATTACACCTAGATAACAAGCATGGGTATTCATTATGTCATCTTTCTGTGCAACTATTGAAAAAGTTCTCTACATAAAAGGATTTCTGAGCAAGTGGCTGCTTCCAGCTGGGGTGTTGGGTGAAGACCACTGGAGTTCGGGCAGAAGCAAGTTTCTCTGCACACCATGGTCCCAGGCTTCACATGCCGCTGCTGCTTAAGGACTAGCTCCATGGGGCTCCTCCGCTCTCAGTGGGTACCCTTCTCGTACGAGGATGCTGTGAAAGCTTCTGGTTGCCTAGCAATGGCTGGCAGCAAATCAATGCCCTGCTCTGTAGCACAGTAGCTGCATATTGATTATCTGGGTGATTTGAGGATTCAGCTCACTGGATGAGCAAAATTTTTTCCTGTGTAATTGATCAGGCCCACAACGGGAGTGGAGAGGCTGAGGGGAGACACTGAAAAGAATGGCTGAGATCAGGAGAGGACAAAAGGGAGGACCAAGAGTGGTTAGGAAAGGACGTTAGGAAAGTCAGGATGTCCCGAGTCCTTAGCCCTTGTGCTCTGCTCTCTAAGAGCTTTTAAAGAAGTGTGCTCTCGATTCAGCACCTCTGCAGTTGGACAACGCCCCCTAGGGACCAGGTTTCTGAGGGCGGTTCTCTCTACTGTATTCGCTAACTGTGCTGGGATGGTCCCTATAACCAGTGCGTTAGCACAGCAGACCAGCCCAGGGTGTTGATGGGGCCAAAGCGCAGCTCTGAGCCTGGGATTGGCTAACTGGCTCCTGCCTCTGGACTAGCTTTCCTCTACTTTGTCGTTTTGTTTGATCAGATCATTGACAAGTGTTATGGTTGATACATTGTGTCAACTTGGGGAGTCTGGAGGTTTAACTGAGTGATTCAGCAGGAAGCCAGGGTGCTTACTTTGTATACATCCTGAGCCTGTGGAAGAGGAGGGCATGGAGACTGTGTGAGAGCTACACGCCCCCTGGGTGGGGGCAGGATGTTTACAAGGTAAAGGAGAGAAAGAGGCTGCTTGTCTGCAATTCCACACATTTGCTGGTTGTTTGCTGCCATGACCGTTTGCCCTCTGCCATGTGCTACTCTGCCTCAGAATCAGACAAATATGGACTGAAACCTCCACAAACTGTAAGCTAAATAAACTTTTCCTTCCTTCATTTTGAGTGTTGGGTATTTTGTCTCAGCAACGAGAGAAAAGTAACCAAGACAGCAAATAATAAGGGGTGGCTCTTCGTGGATCCACGTGGTGGTACCCTCATTCCTGACCAAGCCGCTCCAAGCTCATGCTCTTTGAGGAGGATCGACCATGCCCATTCCTGCCAGCTTCACATTCAAAAGAACAGCTGAGGAGGATGTGGGAGAACAGGAACCCTGCCCCATCGAATTAGCTAACTCTTGCTGCTTAAAAGACAATTCCAAAACGGTGGCATACAACAGGGAGCATTTATTTCTCACTCATGTGTCTAGGCCAGTGAGGGTGTAAGTTATCTTGTTTTACCTTAACGGGTGGAATCTCCAAGATGTCAGTGGGGTGCAGACCTGCACACCGTGCCTTCATCCTGGACCTGCAGTTACTTAGGGGGTCCTCGCTTCTGGTGGAAGGAAGTGGGCATGGGCTGCAGCCTGTGTACACACCGACAATTTGCTGGACAGCATTTAATCAGTTACACCCCCGCTTCTGAAAGACTGTGTTCTATCTCGAATAATCCTAAGGGAAACACAGACGGGAGGGGAAACTGGCACACATGCTGGAGTTACGTTTGCACGGGTGGCCTCTGGCTTGGACCTTCCTGCCCTCTGTGCATCCCTGAAGGTGGCAGGGAGCAGGTAACTAATACAGGAACCCAGATGCTGCTGGCTGCCACCCGGGGGCCAAGGAAATCACTGGAGGCTGAGAAAATGTGCCTGCGGATCTTTTAAGCTGTGCTATTTTGCAGCATTGAAGGTTCCGGTGTGTGTATGTGTGTGTGCATCTAGCTCTCTATTTATAGGCTCCTGAGGGGGCAGGGATAAGATCGGCCTCCGTCACCACCAGGCAAGGAAGGCAAAGGGATTGTCGAGTCTGTCAAAGATGTGTCGAAGATGCAGTCATGTTTGCAGCAAAATCTCTGGTGCGTGATAAAGGCTGGAAAGAAAGAGCAAAGAGACTGGAATTAAAACACCGGCTGGCTAGTTACTAAATACAATGTTTTCCAGGAGGTGTTAGCAGCTGTTTAAATTCCAGAGCATGGAACAGTGCGTTATTCTGTCTTATGTAGTAACTACACAGGCCTCTGGCTGGAGACTGACCCTACGTAGTGGGGAAGGCGCATGCAAGTGCAAATACACCTCGGAATTTTTAGGTTGGTGCAAACAGCAAGCGGGCCCAGAGAACAGCTGGCTTCTCCCACAGCTGAACCTCGGAGATGGGGAGCTGCTCCCCTCTCCCTGCTGGGAGGTGAGGCGAATGCCCTCAGCCTCCACACACAGAGAAGCCCAGTCCCCTTCTTGGTTCGCGCCTGCTATGATGTTTTTTTCCTCCAAATGCAAGGCCAGGGATGGGATGGCATTATTTCTGGAAGTGGTAGACAAGGCCCTCTGCGGAAGCCTAGGCCTATATTTAGGCTAAGAGGGATGTATGAGGACTTTCGAGGCTGAGGAGGGAGCAAGAAAAAGCAAGACGTAAAACAGCACAGCTGTATGCTACCCGTATCCATGACTCTGGGCACAATAGTGCCATAACAAATACCCTCAGATTTAGCAGACAAGCTACTGAGGAAGCTGAGCGTCGCAGGCAGCGCTCCCTGCTGGTGCTGCTGGTCCTACCCACACCTCCTGTGGCCGAAGCCTGACATGCAGACCTCACAGCCACACAACAATCTTGCTGGGGCCCCTGTACTCTACAGGAATCGCTCTGGGGACACGGGCACAGCAGTCACTCCCAGGAAACCTTTCTCCTGGCCATGACAGAGGTGCAAGAGACAACTGAGATGTCAGGCACACTCTCTGCCCCTCTGTCACATGCCCATTTGCCTCCCAGGGGACAAGCTCATGTGCCTTGACCCAGCCTGAGGCCAGGGGCGGGGAAACACACCTGGCTTGTGTGGGAAGAGCAGCAAACCCACAGCGTGGGAGGTGTGGGTGCGGGGAGGAGTGATGGATGAGGGCCAGTGACCGCAGCACCTGAGGCACATGTGCGAGCGGGCCGCGGCTCCATCTGCCGTCACGCCATGCTGTATGCAAGACGAGGTGAAGGAGAGCGGGGACGGGGAGATGGGCAAAGGGCAACAACTGGAGCCCCTGTGCGCTGTGTCAAGCAGCCTGGGCTTTTCCTAGGGGCAAGAGGACGCTTGTGAAAGGCTTGGGGCTGCAGGGTCACACGAACAAGTTTGCGCTCTGGAAAGCCGCCCTGATGGCTCTGCAGGAGGAAACTGAGATGACAAGACTGGTTGCAGTCAAGGGATGCACAAAAGGTCTGTGTGTGTATGTGTGCGTGGTCAGATTTGAATCAGCTCATGATCATAAGGAGAGAAAGCAAACGGCAGACTTGAGAACTACTTCAGCGGGGAAAGCAGGACACAGTAATTGCAATTGTACCAGGACAGCCAGAGTAGACCACCTGGGCTTCAGCCCGGGGTCCGCAGGCCCCAGACTCCTCTTGAGACCGGGAGGAGATGCTGGTGAGGGACAGAGTGTGCACGGGAGTGTGAATGTGCCTGAGCTCTGCCAACATCTTAGGGAGCCGGGCCTTTGGAAGAGGGGGCCTTGGGTGCAGGCCCTTCTCCTGTCCATCCATTGCTGGGCCCTCAGCCCTGCACACTGCAGCTGGTACCCCACAGGTGCTCAGGAAACAGCGGGTTGATGGCGACTAGCCCGGGAATTGGAGGCTGCAGTTCGGGGGGAACGCTGGCCTGGGGTCACAATTTGGAGGACATCCACATCTAGGCTGTCACGGCAGCACTGGGAGAGCACCTTCTCGGTAATAGACCTTTCAGGACGGGAGGATCATCCTGGCCACGCAGCCAGTATTGTTCTTCTGTCCAAATCTCTTCTTGTCCACATTGAAAAGTTCTTGTTCCTGGGCGCTGTCATGCCTGCCCTCCACAGGCCTTTCAGTCCTATCTGCCCTCTCCCTGCGGACCCTCCGCCTCCTTCCCGAGTGCTGCACCTCACCCAGGCTCTGTGCCTTCCCTCTTGGAATCCTCCTGCCTTTGAGGCCCTCTCATCTTTTGTGCTCTGAAATGCTACTCACTCTTCAAGTGCAACCTTGAAGGCCACCTGCTCTGTGACACCCACTATGAAGAAAGTGCTCCCTGCTGGTCCCTCCCACCCCACTGGCACCTCCTGAAGCCTACGCCTGGCGTCCAGACACAACATCAGGTGCTGCCCTGAGAACAGTGAGCTTCATGGGGCCCCAGAGGCCTAACCATGAGCCCCCACTTGCGCCAGAGACATCAGCTCTCTGTGCATAGCATGCACCCCCCCCCCGGCTGCCCACCAGCCACTCAGTCAGCAGCACCCACGTCCTCTTGCAGGAGCCAGGGAGCACTTTGCCCTCTTCTTCCCACAGAACCTGCTTCTGGGACTGGGGTGTAGCTCATCAGCAGGAGCTTGCCTGCCACATCCCTACGAGGCTCTGGGTTCCATCGCCAGGACCACAAAACAACAGCAATGGCAGCAGCAGCCAAAGACAGTCAGCTTCCCACAACTCCCTGGGTCACTGCGCTCCAGGGTGCGACCCTTCATGGTCCTGGATGGCATGTGACTCCCCCCCCCAGAATCCCTGCTGTTAGCAGGCCCCTGCCAGGCTCACGTGTCCCGTACCTGGGTCAGGTGTTGTCATCTCTTACGCTTTAGTGTGGGGGTCCCTCACTCACTGAAGGGGTAGGTGGGGAAGGCTCAGCATGCCCACCTCAGGCTTGGCTTTGAGGCTCTACCCTGCCTTCCTTCAAGGTCAAGGGCCATGTGGCCACGGCACTTTGCTTGCCCGTGGGAAGAGCTCAGAGGGAGTGTGCAGGGACTGACGGCCCTTTCCT
Source organism: Dinomys branickii (assembly GCA_004027595.1). Taxonomy (NCBI): domain Eukaryota; kingdom Metazoa; phylum Chordata; class Mammalia; order Rodentia; family Dinomyidae; genus Dinomys; species Dinomys branickii. The sequence continues at coordinate 8,357 of PVLD010030726.1, forward strand.
TCTGCCTCCGCTCGCGTCCTGCTCCCCAGTGCCCGGCTCCAAGCGCCCCATGTGGCACCAAATCAATGCTTATAAAGTCCGACTCTATCTTACTTCCTGTGTTTGTCGATGGCTGTCATGAGCTGGACAGATGGGAGTTCTGGACAAATGTACAGGCCACCAGGAGTGCCTGCGAAGATTTCCTTCAGAATCTGTACCCCAGAGCGATTTATATACGGTCTGGAGCCCAGCCAGCCTCCTGCTCATCTCCCTTGCTCAGCTCCAAGCGGTATTTAATTTTCCTACAAATTAACTTGCACAGCGTCACACCGCATTACTGCACCTCAAAACGTTCCTATTCCGATCTGCAAGCAGCCAACCCTCCGTGTGATGTCACGGCTCCCTCTGGGGGCATCTTCCCATAATGTAGTTGATTAAAATATAGCTGACTTGGGGAGAAGCGTGCACTGCAGCCGGCCTCGGTTGAGCTGGTGAAACCCAGAGATAATGAATAACGGTTTGTGGAGAAAACGGATAATGCACCTGCTCTGCTATTGACCGGGGCTGAGGCTTCAGTTAATTGTGCTAAATTGCCAGGCTGGAGTTGCGTTCTGCTGGGCTTGGCTGCTGCTGGCCTCTTTTGACAAATGTTCGTTTGTCTGAAGTTGAGTGCTTACTTCTTCCTCCTGGAATACGTCATGCGAGACAGCTGTTTTTGCTGGTGGCTGGCGGTGGGAGGGAGAGCCTGGAGAGGTGCTCAGGGCTGCGGTGCAGAGTGTGAGGTTGCTGTGCTGCCCCCTGCCCAGCTGTTGTCCAGGGAGAGGCACAGCGGGCCGTCGGACTGCGTGCCGCCTATGAAAGGGCTCGTGTCAGCGAGTCACACCCCTGCCTCCTCGGCTTTCTGCCACGTGACCTGGAACCTTGCCTATGCTGCTGAGTAACCCCCTGTGCCCTGTCCCAGCGCCCCAGCATTGTCATGTCATGCAGAAATGAGTCGCCCAAGCCCTGGGCCTGATGTACCATGGCATGCACTGCTTGGTCCTGATCCCCGGGGCCAAGGACAAAACGGAAGCAGCGACCGGCGCCCTGGCAGGTCAGGAAAGCTCTGCGGAGGAGGTGATGCAGGAGTTGAGAGACAGAGGAGGAGGGCACAGCGGCCTGGTGTGCCCGGGGCAGGCAGAGGACCAGGCCGAGTGTGCCAGGGCCGTCCTGCTGTCAGGCAGTGAGTGCTCACAGCCTCTCATGTCAGCCCAGGCTGTGGGGCTCGGGAGGGCCCTGACCCAAGCCCAGTCCACACTCAGGGAAGCCCTGAAATGCCCAGAAAGGACCCTGAAACCTTAAAGCTTGGAGTGGAGCCTCTGGTGCTCTGGCCCTGTGGGCGGTTCTGGGGCACATCCCTCACAGTTCCCAGGGCTCCTAACACATCCTCCCCCGCCTGGACCTTTCTTCCTTGCTGTGTGGCCTTGGGCTCTAGGCTGGCTTCTCTGTGTCTGTCTCATGGGGGGGGCGGTGTTCACTTCCGCAGTGTTTACTGGAACTGTGCCATGTGCTACGCACCTAGGCCCCAGCTTGTATTAGTGAGTGGCACGCAGAGATTTCTGTCCTCGTAGCTCACACTACAGCAGCAGGAGACACTGATGAGAAGGGGGCGAGGACATTAAACAGAACATTCTGACGCGTAAGCACTGTGGGAAAAGTGGGAAGCATGGGGTGTGGGTGAGAAGGATGTGATGTAAAGTAGGGTGTCAGAGAAAGCTGAGAGGTGACATTTGATCACAGGCATGGCGCTTTGCAGGAACTGGCCATGTGGATGTCTGAGGAAGGATGGCCTCAGGCAGAGGGAAGAGCCAGTGCAAAGGTCCTGAGGTAGGCGTGTTGCAGGAGGATAGTGCTTGAGGGGAGCATCAGGGGTGGGATGGGGCAAGGCACAAGGACCATAGCTCCTACAGCCACAGCACAGAGCCCCTGGTGAAAGAGGCCTGAGCATGAGAAAACTTCATGCAAGGAGTCTCCTCCAGCTTCCCCTGCCAAACACAACACAGGGCCAGGCACGGTGGCACATGCCTGCAATCCCAGCACTGGGGAGGCTGAGGCAGGAGGGTTGCCAAATTTGAAACCAGCCTGGGCTACAAAATGAGCTCAAGACTAGCCTAAACTACATAGCATGACCCTGTCTCAAAAAGACAAAACAAAACAAAACACAAAACAGGGGCTGAGTGGGGTAGTGTTAAGGTTGATACATTGTGTCAGCTTGGGGAGTCTAGAGGTTTGGCTGAGTGACTCAGCAGGAAGCCAGGGTGCTTACTTTGTACACATCCTGAGCCTCTGGAAGAGGAGGGCATGGAGACTGTGTGAGAGCTACATGCCCTCTCGGTGGGGGCAGGCTGTTTACAATGTAAGGAAAAAAAAAGAGGCTGCTTGCTGCCATTCCTCCCTTCTTCTAGTTGTTTTTGCCTGCCATGAACGTTTGCCCTCTGCCATGTGCCGCTCTGCCTCAGAACCAGCCAAGTATGGACTGAAACCTTCACAAACTGTAAGCTAGATAAATCTTTTCTCCCTTTATTTTGCGCATTGGGTATTTTGTCTCAGCAACGAGAGAAGAGTAACCAAGACAGGAGGTAAGAATAGAAGAACTGAGACTCTTAGGAACTGACATGGTGATCCAAGATGGCAACAGCTGGGAAGGGAAGGGTGGCACCAAGCTGGGCAAATCCAGAGGGAGGAGGTGGATATTAGCACAAAGGCTTCATAGAAGTTACTGAGGAGACAACACACACAGGCGCTGAGTCGTGTAGGCCTGGGGTCGAGTCCTGCCTCCTGTTTAGGTGCTGCGCAGCCTCCCTCCAGTCTGTTTTCTCTGTGCCTTGTGAAATGCGCGGTTAATGGGGTGGTAGCAGGTGTCTTCCCCAAGAGGGCGCCATGAGTTCAGAACAGGCTCAGGTCGGCGGCACAGAGGGCAGAGCAGCTGTGACCCTGCGCCTCGGAAAAATGATACCGTGGCCGTGGTGCTGGGAACAGTGCCTTGCTGAGCCCTGCCTCAGCCTCTGTGGCCTCCACCTGTGCGCAGCACTGCAGGCAGAGGGAGGTCCTCACAAGTCCTTACCTGCGAGTTCTGTGGGTGAGGGGACAGTCTCCTAGGTCTGTCCCAAGGCGGGGGCTGGGAAAAAGAGCCAGCTGCCCAGCTGCAGAGGTTCCACCGCATCTTTGCTCGCTGTTCACCACCTTCCATCCCAGCAGTTCCTTATTCACCGCAAACCTCACACCTGACCTTAGGACTCAGGCTGGATCCTGGTGAGCGGGCATGAGGGATGGAGAGCTCTCCCTGGAGACCTGCACCTAACCGGCTGCTTGGCGGCTGAGTTCACACACACACACACACACACACACACACACACACACACACTCCTGTGGTCCAGGCTGAGTCCAGCTCTTTACAGACAATCCCATGGGAACTGGCATGCACGCTTCTTGTCAGGCTTTTTATATAAGAAAGTGGCCAAATCAGGAAAACATCTCTGAGCAGACCATCTGTCTCAACTTGAGCTTTGAAAAATATGGTCACCTAGCAATGTCCCAGTGTCAGTCTCTAAAAGCCAGAGAGTGGCAGGTGAGTGGGCATCACTCATGCTCTAAAGAGGCCTGTGTCCTCTCCGCCCAGCGCTCGTCACCCACCTTCCTTCTGCCACGCCTCGGGGACGGGCCAGCTGGGGGCGCTGTGAGAGGGGGGTGTGGGTTCCGTCTGTGTCCAGCTGCCCACACCAGTACCCAGGTTTCAAGGCAGAGACATCACAGCATAGGGGGTGGTGGAGCAAAACTTCTTTGTTCCTGATGGCCCAGAAGCAGAGCAGGGGAACAGCAGGAGAGAGGAAGTGAGAGGGATCAGACATAGACCCCAAAGTCATGCCTACATGACCCACCCAGACATCCAGGGATGGGCTTCACCAATCTGTTAGATAGTTCTTGTCCAGTGAAGTTGATGTATCAGGACTAACAATCACACTCCATGGTCTGTGATAGCACAGATGGTGAGGTGGCTGAGCACCTGCAGGGCCAGCAGGGCCAGCTAGAGCCTGGCTGAGACAGGAAGCTACCACCACCAATAGGCCTGGAAGATCACAGGGAAGCACCTGAGCTGCCAGGGTGTTGGTCTTGGGGTCGCTTTTAATCACACCCCATTGATCACCACTCATGAGAGAGGACTTCTGAAAATGGTAAGAATGATAGGTTAAGATATTTGAAGCAAGAGGTAGGATTTTGACGGGGATGAAGAACAATGTCTTTTACTGTAAATATCTTTTTAAAGCAAATGCTCAGCATGTATTTCTACCAAATCTTGTATTGACACACCAGGCGTTGGAAATTGGTTTTGCTGGGCTGCAGTCAAAGTGTTGGAAGGGTTCCACCCTCTCCGGAGGCTCTTAGGAGAATCTTCCTTGCCTTTTCTGATGTCTAGAGTGACACGCTAGGCAAGTGCTCTAGGTGTGCTAGTAGGCACAAGAGGACCTGCCCCCGCAGCCTTGCTGGCACAGCCTATGGGAAACCCATCCACTCTTGCTGACCTAATGAGTAAGAAGTTGTATCTCTGTGTAGTTGTTATTTAATTGAAGTGAAATTTTTGTAACATAAAATTAAACATGTAAAGCCAACAGTTCGATGGCATTTGGTACCCTCACAATGTTGTGCCCCCGCCACCTCTACCTCGCTCCAAAACATTTCCATCGTGGCATATAAACCCCCAAGCCATTAAGCATTGCTCTTCATTACACTTCCTGAGCTCCTGCAACCACCGATCTGTTTGCATTTTCTAGAGATCTGACTATTCATAGAAGTGGAATCATGAGATACATGGCCCTTATCAATGGCTTTTCCCACCAAGCGTGGCAGGCACTATCAGGACCCATCTGTGCCATGGCATGTGTGTCCTCGTGGCTACAGTGAGACATTGTCTAGAGTCAGGATGTCCAAGGAGAGTGGGGTCCCTCAGGGATGGCCATCCCTGGGTGTCTGGGCCTGGTGGCCCGGAGAACCCACTGCGAAGAGCTACCCCTTTCCAAGCACTCACTGTGTGCTTGGGCTCAGGCACTGCGTGTGTCACTTCCTTGTGCCCTGCTGCAACTCAGCTTGATTTATTGCTTCCCTCCATGGTGAGGGGAGAGACACCAGAGACACCTTGGAACATGCCCTTTAGCGGTGGCTGCACAGCGGACACAGGACTGTTTGATGAATGCACCCAGGACGGTCAGTACGCACTGTGAGGTCTGCCCCAGCCCCTGGTCTCCACTACTGCCAATGGGCAGGATTCCTCCTTTTCATACTTTTGTATTAGGAACCTGTTATGATTTAGCAAAATCTTCCAAACTTAGCCACTCAAAACAATGACTATATGTTATCTCAGTTTCTGAGGGTCGGGAGCCTGGGGTTGGCCCAGCTGTGCTAGGTCCTGGCTCAGCTTTCCATGTCAGCCAAGGCTGCACTTGCCTCAGGCTGCAGCATCTGTTTCCAAATTGGCTCCTTGATGGTTGCTGAATGGAGGTTTCATGCCGTCTCTGGCTGTGGAAAGGAGGCCTTCATCCCTTGCCATTTTCCACAGGGTTAGTTGAGCATCCTTTCAGTATGGCTGCTGACTTCCCCAGAGCGAGTGATCCACGAGAAAGCAAGCAGGAAGCCACAGTCCTTTTAATACCTAGTCTCAGGGTCGTACATCATCACTCCTACCGCCCTTTAGTTGTTGGAAGTGAGTCTCTCTAAATCCAGCCCATATGCAAAGTAAAGGCATTCAGCTTATCCACGGGAAGGTGGAGTGTCACCTGTCTTCAGGCACAGTTCTGTCCTGGTCTTGCTGTAGACCCTTGCTCACTGACCAAGTAGCCAGGGCTCAGCCATGTGCAGAGGTGGTTACCATGCTTCCATGGTAGCAGGTTGGGGTCTTGGGCCTCACAGTAGATAAAACAGGCAGCTGTGCCTCAGGTATGTGGAATTAGGGACGGCTGAGGTATCTTCCTCGATCTGACACACGCTCACCTCTGCTTTCTCTTTGTGTTAAAAGAAGCAGAGGTCCATGACAGACAGCGGAGGCCACCGCTGCCCCAGCCTCTCCGCCTGAAGGTGGCCTGGGGCGAATCACAGGAAAGAACAGGGAGGGTGAATGTTTTGAACCTGATGTGCAAGGACCACAACAGACTTAGGGCTAGAATTTAGGGACTTCGTGAACTTGGAAAGGAAAAAATTCTTTTTTTCCCCTCACAAACCTCTACCTGACAGATAGCATTTCATTCCTTTGCAAATGTGGTCAACAAAACCACAGTAGTATTATTGGATGTACTTTAATTTTATCACCAAAAAACAATTATAGATTTTTTTTTACAACCGATTGCAACTGTGACAGTAATCTTGAAATACCATTTGCGCTTTCCCTCTTACAAAATTATAGTGCTATGAGGCTGTCCACTGTGTCATGCTAGTTAATGTGTTAGTAAGGATCTGCTCTAGATCACAAATATGGTTATTTAATATTTTGATAACTGTATTTCAACATAATTGGTTTTCTTGAAATTCTATGGGTTCATTCTATGCATTTAAAAATGTCACCCTGGGAAGGGACCCAGGGGTTCCCTTGGCTGCACAGAGGCCAGTACTATAAACAGATTAAGAACTACTTAGGGCTGGCTGTGCCTCAAGGGTAGAGCACTTTCCAGGCAGGGGCAAAGTGCTGGGTTCAACTCTCAGCACTGCAAAAGAATGTTTTCTAAAGAACTGCTGGAGTGGAGGGAGACTAGGGAAAGACTAGAACCTGCCAAATGGTAGGATGGACCATTCAGAGTTGCCAGTGACAGTCAGCAGAGCGTGGATAGCAGAAGGACCCAGGAGCTGCTCTCTGTAAAAGAAGGCACGACTCCACCTACTTTATGGAGCCCTGAAGTGTTAGTTCATTCCAACTGTCCCTCAGTGTGGGCCCAGGAATTTGTCCGCCCACTTCCTCTCCCTCTGGTGCGATGCCCGAGGAAGCCAACCCTCCCTCCACCACCCCGCTCTCAATTCACCCACTCCATTCTCTGCACTTGCTGCTCCTGATTGAGTCTCTTTCTCTTTCCCAGCAATAATCTTTTCTTCTTGGCTAGCGGGAGACTCCTGCTCATCCCCCCCTTCCCGGAAAACTAGATCATATAGAACTGATGGTGTCCCTGGATAGTGTTGGTCATTTCCATGAATTCCTACTCTATGGGTGCATTTATATATATATATATATATATATATATATATATATATATATATATCTTGCAGCCACAACATTCTGAGAGAAGGTTGGGAGCTTCAGTGTGCTTAGTTCCTAGCACACCATTCAACACCTGTAACACACATGTCATAAAAGCATGGACTTGGCTGAATAGTAAATGAACACAAGACCTGTCTATGACAAACCACCTATAGGAAGAGAACCACTCTACCCCTCCCCTCAAGTGAATGTCCCCTCTTCAGATGTCACACACTGGGAAGCTGAGAAAATAGGAGAAGGCTAGCTGGGTCCTTCCTTTGGAATTGTCCATGAGGAGTTACTTAAACTCTCTAATCCTTAAGTCTTTATCTGTAAAATAGAAGTAATAGTAGTCTGCACGGAGTTGGTGAGAGGATTAGAAGGAATGAGGTATGCAAGGCCAGATACATAGTTAGTGCTTAATAAAGGGACCCTGTAAGTCTTACTCCAACATGGTGGCAAGAGATCACTGGCAGAAGTGTGCTATGGATTACATTCCAGAGCTCAGAAAGGGGGACTCAAATCACATGGAATGATGGGGAGGTGGGCAGCAAGACCGGGTCTGGGTTAGAAACAGGGCTGGGAAAGGAAGGCCGTGTGCAAGGAGAGACGGTGCATGCTCCCAGGCAGGGGGTGGTGTGTTGGGTACTGGGTAATCCCAGGCATTTCATTCATGCACGAGGGCCACCCTGGCTGCAAACTGGCTCTTTCCATTCATTCTAGAAGCAGCACGGCAAAATCTGTTTTGTTAGCTGTGTTGCATCAGTGTTCTTTCAAAAACCTTCCAACAGAGGCTGGGGTTGCTCAGTGGTTAAGTGCTCGCCCAGCATGCTCAAGGCTTGGGTTCCACCCTCAGCACCATCAAGGCAGTAGGAGAAGGAGAGAAGGGAAGGGGAGGGGAGGGGAGGGAGAGGAGGGGAGAAGAGAGAGGAGAGGGGAGG
>PVLD010030727.1:0-16525 GCA_004027595.1 Dinomys branickii
TATTAGTTTATGTCTTTGGTTGTACTTTTCGGCTGGGTCTTTGGGACCAAGTTAAAGTGAGACCCGAGTTAATTAAAATCAATCTTTCAGCCCGGTGTGGTGGCGCACGCCTGGAATCCCAGCACTTGGGAGGCTGAAGCAGGATCTTCTCTGTGAGTTTGAGCCCAGCCTGGGCTACAAAGTGAGCTCAAGGCCAGCGCGAACTGCATAGCTAGACCCTGTCTCGAAAAGACAAAAATAAATAAATGAAAAATAAAAAAATAAATGAAATCAATCTCTTGCTATCTATCAAGGTCAGTCAAGGCTCTTCAGGCATTACTTTTGGAACCATATGCAGAACCTCTTAGCTCCTCTGTCAGGGTCAGCCGCCAGCATGGGTCATGGTTTTGCTCGACCACATGGCTTCCCATGGAAGCATGTCTGGTGGCTCCCCTTTTAACGCACGTGCACTAGCTGACTTTTGTTCTCTGGGGTCCAGCAGTTTTCCTGTTTGGGAGGTTGGGAGACTTACCCTGTAGAAAAAGGTCCCCCCATGTCCTGGGTCCTTGTTGATCTTGGAGGGCCAGGGCCAAAATACTGGCTGTCCTTTTAGCCCAGTTGCCTTTGGTTTTCAAAACTTAGTTGTTGAGCACCCAGGAGATTAGTTATGTTCTCTAGATATCAAGCACCTGAAAATACACAGTGTGAACAGGAAACTGTTATTTCCTTTTCCTGTCATGGTTATCTTAGAAGTTGAATCCCTGCAGTACATTAACAGCAGCTTTACTGAGAAAACTTGAGATTATATTTTGGCATAACAATCATGATGATACAATATATACCATGAGCAATCTTCTATTTAAATTTGTCATCCCTCCACAGAGTGCCAGTTAATAAGAATGTATCTTGTGTGCCATTGCCTGGTGCACACCTTGTTTCAACATCTCTAAGTATTATGAAACATACATAACATACAGAACACAATGCTGGCCCCCTTATGCTACATTGGCATGCACATCTCATCACAAGTACCTGAAAAACAAGTAAAGGAAAGCCTGATGATTAGCCAGAAGTTTAGCAGCACAAATAATTTTAACCTGTGGCTCATGGTGATTTATGCCTGTAATTCGAGCACATGGGAGGCTGAGGTGGAGGATGGCCACAAGTTTGAAGCCAGCCTACACTACATAGTTAGTTCAACGCCAGTCTGAACTACATACTGAGACCTTGTCTCAAAAAAAAATATTTAGCCTGGCAGTCATCAATATGATGAGATGTTTTTTAGTTTTCAATCTTTGAAGACGTACATACTTGAGAAACAAATAGATTTAATACACCATGATATCACAAATAATGAGTGTCCTAAACCAGGCTAGAACTGTTTAAAGAGGCAGCTATGTCTTGCTTCATGTCATTGACCAGTCTAGGTGTACCTGTCAGTTCTGCAGAGGAACTTATATCAGTTTCAGAAAGAATTAAAGCCTTTGTCTACAAGCACCAGCTGGACATGGAGAAGATAGTTGGGACTTTGGGGAGGGTGTTTGGCGTTGCTACATTGTTAAATTTCACTAGCTGCCACCTGACTTGCCACATAACCTTGAATGGCAACATTATCTTAATATTAGCAGAAAGAAGAGCAAGTTAACCTTGTAAATATAGTTTGAGAATTTGTAGTATACAATAACTGTTTTAGGCATATCAACTGAATAAAAATGCCCACTTAACTTGGAAGCCAAAATAAATTTATCAGTTTTTGTTTCCTTAGGTCTAAAATTTTTATTCCCCTTTTCTAGCTGGATCTATTACTGAATTTTCAGATGTTAGAAATTAATTTGCTTGCTTCGACTTAAATGGGATTTCAGAGGCAGCAAAAGTGAAGCTTTAATGTGTGTGGTATCCTGAAAACCTCTATATATAACTTTGCATGGAAACTTTTAAAACAACCAAAAAACAAAAACAAATCAAAATGAAACAAAAAAGAAAAACATGTTGCTGAGCTTAAACAAAGCAAGTCCTTGAGCCTTTATAAAAATACTGATGGAGGTTTCTTTTTTCCTGATGAATCTATTGTAGTTTGTCATAATTTACCGGCTTGACTTTTGCCACTGTTAGTCCTTCCTTTTCCAAAATAGACCCACTTTAGTATTATAATTTAGAAATCCCATGTAGGGCCTTATCTCTGGGGTGGGCAGAGCAACTTTGGGCAGTGAAAAGGGCACACAAGTGGATAGCAGTGAAACCTTGGGCATAAGGGACCTCCTGGCACTTGCACTTCCCTGCAGGTACTTATCAAGTCTACAAAGAGATTTCAAATCAAACATCCCAAATTCATTCCACTGGTTAAGACATTTAAGCCAAATATCTCCTTTCGAAACAAGGGGCAGAAGAAATTTTAGCAGGCAACACAAAGGGGTATGTGCTGGAATCTGAGAAATTTGGGAGCCCAGAGTAACTGATAAGAGAGGGCCACGTGTCCATAGCCTCATATTGGAGCATCCCCCAAACAGGACTAGAGACCCACATACACTTGTGGAGGTGACCTGACCACTTCAGAGAAAGGTTTTCTAAAACACTAGGCAGCCATTCCCACTTCAATGTCTGCAGAAGTCCACAACAGAGCCTGGACCTGCAGGACCCCCTGAGCATCAGGGATGGACCTGCATTTCTGGGGCATGCCTGGGGAAAGGCAGGAGTTGATTTTACCAGTCCTAGGCTGGGTAATCAAGGGTCCATTGTTAAGTAGAGCATTAGCAGGAAAAGACAAATGACCTCCTGGAACTCATAAGGAAGAGGGAGAGAAAGAGAAAGGGAGAGGACAGGGATGGGAGCCCCACTGCAAAGCATCAAGGCCACAAAAGGAAGGGGTGGGGGATACCAGAGGAGTTCTCTTGAGCCCTCCCCATATGGGGCACCAAATATTAGGACAAATGAAAAGAAACAGAAGTACAAGCCCAACAGGACAGGTTTATTTCAGAACAAATCTGACAGGGACCACTCCGCAGTGGAAGCCAGATCAGCAGCTCTCAACCAGGCTATAAGTCTTTATAGGGTAATGAGCATAAAAAGGAGAAGACTGTGGAAGGAAAATGTCACAATGAGACTTTTAACAGAGACAGACAAAGGAGTTATGGCTATCTGCTAGGGACAGGGCTTGAGAACATATAAGGAGTTGTATGTATGTTGTTTGTCATGAGCAGGGCTGAACAGTGATTGGGAATTATAGGGTGTAGCTGGGCTTACAGGGCCTTTTGGTCTCATGACTCTACATCTACAGCAGATGTGAAAGCATAGCAGGAGGAAGGGATTTAAAGTGGTTTCTTCTCGGATCAGGATGTTGGTGGCTGGATTCCTTCAATATCCTCTACAAAAATACACTTAAAATGAATTAAAGGCCTGAACTGAAGACCCCAAAATTGAAAGCACAACAACACATGTGAATGGGACTACAGAAAACTTTTTATTTATTTTTATTTTTATTTTAAAGAAAAGAAAAACCTCAAAATTTCAACAAGATAATAGGAGGGTAACAATGGTGTATTATTATCTTTAGTTACTCAGAGTACAAGATATCTCCATTTAATTGTCCAAACAATATTAGCATAAACTTTTCCTTTCAACAAACTAATAGAAATTAGTAGTATAACTATCTTAAATGTGGGTATGTGTGTGTGTGTGTGTGTGTGTGTGTGTGTGTGTATTCATTTTTCCATATATATGGAAATTTTCTTTTCTCAATCTCTCATCTCACTTTCTTTTTCCTTTTGAAGCTTTCCCCCATTTTACAATATCTATTGCACATTTCAGGTCTTATTTACTCATTTAGCTTCTCACACTAGGGAGACAATACAATGTTTGCACATGTGCATTTGATTTATTTCACTTATGAGTATGGCCTCCAATTGCTTCCATTTACCTATAAAAGTCTCCAGTTAATCCTTCTTTATGGCTAAGTAGTACTGCATTATATAAAAAGACAGCATCATTTTTATCCATTCCTTGATTGATGGACGTTTGGATTGTTTCCAAGGTACAGCTATTATAAATTGTGCTGCTATAAACATGGGTGCACATGTATCACTGTGGTATGATGTTTTTAATTCTGGCAAAATACCCAGAAGCGGAATAGCTGGGTCAAATGGAACCTCCGATCCTAGTTTTCTGAGGTATCTCCAGATTGATTTCCACAGTGGATGCACCAGTCTAAAGTCCCACAAGGAGAAGGGTTCCTTTTCCCCCACAGCTTTGCAGCATTTGTTATTGGTTGATTTCTTGATAGCCATTCTTTCTAGGGTGAGATGGAACCTCAGTGTTGTTTTAACTTGCACCTCTTAAATGATCAGTGATGTTGAACATTTTTTTCATATATTTATTGGCTGTTTGTATTTCTTCATCTGATAATTGCTTATTCATCTCAGATGCCCATTTCTGGATTGGGTCTTTAAATTTTGGAGGCTGACTTTTTTGAGTTGTTTATATGTTCTCAATAGTAATCCTTCATCTGAGGAACAGCTGGCAAACATTTTTTCCCACATTGTTGATTGTCTCTTCACTCTGTTGGTAGTTTCTCTTGCTGTCTAAAAGCTTTTTAATAAGGTGAGATCCTAGTTGTTGATTCTTTGTTCCTGTGCAATTGGGGTTTTATTCATAAAGCCTTTGCCTACACCAAGGTCTTCAAGAGTTTTACCTAGTCTATCTTCCAGCAGATTTAATATTTCTGTTTTAATATTTAGATCTTTGATCCATTTCCAATTTAGTTTAGTGCATGGAGAAAGATTTAGGTCCAATTTTAATCTTTGGGATATGCAGAGCCAGTTTTTGCAGCACCATTTATTTAAAAGGCTATCTATCTTCAAGTAAGATGGTTTGGCAACTTTGTCAAAGATAATTTGGCTGAGTATGTCTGGTGTTGTTTCTGCCTCTTCTCATCTGTTCCATTGATCTTCAGGTCAGTTTTTTCTTTCTTTTTTTTTTTTGCCAGTAACATGCTATTTTTTTATCACAGTACCTTTGTAGCATAATTTAAGGTCAGGAATTGTGATGCCCCTTGCCTTGCCTTTGCTGCCCAGAATTGCCTTTGATGTTCTAGGTCTCTTCTGGTTCCAAACAAATTTTAGGATTGTTTTCTGTAATTATGAAAGATATGCTGTTGGAATTTTGAACAGAATTGCCTTACATCTATATAACAGATTTGGAAGTATGGTCATTTTCACTATATTGGTTCTTCCTAAACAAGGGCAAGAGATAACTTTACATTGTCTGATAACCTCTTAAATTTCCTTTTTTCAGAGTGTTGTATTTTTATATGTAAAGGTATTCTACATCCTTTATTACATTGATTCCTATGTATTTCATTTTTTGGATGCTATTATGAAAGGTGTTTCCCTCATTTCTGTCTCAACGAGTTTGTTATTTGTGTACAGGAAGGCTATTGATTTTTGAATGTCGATTTTGTATCCAGGTATGCTACTGAATTTGCTTATCAAATTTAGCAGTGTTTTGTGGAGTTTTTGGGGTCTTCTATGTAAACTACCATGTCCTCTGCAAATAATAATAATTTAACTTGTTCCTTTGCTATGGTTATTTATTTTCTTTCTTTCTCTTGTCTTATTGCTCTGTGTGGTAGATTGACAACTGGTGGTCAGCTTCTAATATCCAGCTGAACTGAACCAACATGGTGCTGGATGTGGGAGACCAATTTGAGGATTGTTGCCGGCAGAATAGAGGCAGAACTGGAGAAGAAGAGAAGCTATTGGGAGCTGCTGGAGCTGTTGGTTTTCCTGGGGCTGCTGTTGACTATCTTGGAGGACATTGAGTTGCTGGCTTTCCTGATGAACTCAGCTGTTCTCACGGTCAAAGGAGCTCAGGACCTTGGTGTTGATGGGCATGGCTACAGTTTACTCTGGGGGAGCTCTGGCTCTTACTTTGAGCATCACCTTCTAGCTCTGTAGGGGAGGATGTGCACTGTTCAGTCTCCTGGAGAAGCTTGTTGTGTTGGCTTTCTTCATAGGAGCTTGGCTGTTATCATCATCATCGGAGCTCAGGACCTCACTGTTGCTGAGAATGGCTGTAGTAACTTTTGAAGGAGCTCTGGTTCTTGCTTAGAGCATTGCTTTCTGGTTCCAGTGCAGATCCCTCAGCTTGCTGGCATAGATACTTCATCCAGCTGTCACAGACTTCTCAACTTCCAACACTGACTGACCTTTGGGGTCTTCCCAGTGCAGATCCTTGAAACACTCCTGCATGAGGCATTGTTATGGACCCTTGGCCTCCAGTTGGTCTCCTGGGGGGCATTGTTATGGGCCTTCAGATTGACCCACACATGACACTACCATGGGATCCAGAAACTGGATTCTTTGGTCTTTAGTGTGTGAACAGATTCTCTGCACTCTTTTTGTATATGACTCTTTGGATGACTGTTATAAAATAATCTTATAAGTATGTATCTTGTGTTGTTTTCCCTTGGAAAACCCCTAACTACAATACTCTGACTAATGTTTCCAGAAGTATGTTGAATAAGAGTAGATACAGTGGACATCTTTGTCTTGTTCCTGAGTTTAGAGAGAAAGATTCAGGTTTTTTTCCATTTAGTATGTTGGCTGCTGTTTTGTCATACATGGCTTTTATCAGATTGAAATAAAGTCCATCTAGTCCAGTGTTCTGTAGGGATTTTTACGATGAATGGGTGCTGGACTTTGTCAAAAGCTTTTTCTGCATTTATTGAGATGATCATATGATTTTGTCATTGGCTCTGTTAATATAGTGTAGTTATGGCGCATTTATTGACTTACATATGTTGAGTCACCTCTGCATCCCTGGAATGAATCCAACTTGGTCATGGTGTATAATCTTCCTGATGATTTGCTGAATTCTGTTTGCTAGTATCTTACTGAGAATTTTTGCATCATGTTCATTAGAGATTGGCCTGTACTTCTGTATTTTCATTGGGTCTTTCTCTAGTTTTAGTATCAGTGTAATACTTGCCTCCAGGAATGAGTTAGGGAGTACTGCTTTCTCTTCAATTTCATTAGAGTTTGAGGTGTTGGCATTAAATCTTCTCTAAATTTCTTGTAGAATTAAGCAGTGAGTCCATGAGGACCTCAGGTTTTCTTTGTTGAAAAGTTTTCAATTACATTTTTAATCTCATTAACTGATATTGGGTTCTTCAGAATTTTTTCTTGATTCATCTTTGGTAATTCATATGTATCTAGGAGTATGTCCACTTCTTCTGTGTTTTCCATCCTATGATAGTAAAGATTTTCAAAGTAGGAATTGATCTGAATTTCCACAGGCTCTGTAGTGATCTCATTCTTTTCATTCATCAACACATGAATTTGAGTCATTTTTTGATAATGCTGGCTAAGGGTTTATCATTTTTATTTATTCTTTCAAAGAACCAACTCTTCAATTCTTTAATTCTTTGTATTGTTTTCTTGATCTCTCTCTGCATTAATTTCTGCTCTGCTCTTTAAAATTTTCTCCCTTATATGGGCTGTGGGTTTGTCTTGCTCTTTTTCTAGAAGCTTGAGGTGTAACATTGGGTTATTTATTTGTGCTCATTCAGTTTTCCTGTTGTGAGAATTCACTGCTATAAATTTCCCTCTTAGGACTCCTTACATTGCATCCCATAAATTTTGGTACATGGTATTTCCATTCTTGTTTAGTTGTAGATATTGTTTAATTTGTTCCTTTATTTCATATGAGACCCATTGGTTGTTTAGGAGTGTGTTTTTTAATTTCCACATGTTTATGGAGTTTTTGAGGTTTCTTTTGTCATGAATTTCCAATTTCATTGCACTATGGTCAGATAATATGTATGGGATAATTTCAGTTCATTTGCATTTACTTAAGCATGTTCTGTGGGCTTGTATATGGTCTATTTTAGACAATATCCCATGTGCAGCTGAGAAGAATGTTTATTCTGATGATATTAGGTGAAAGACTCTGAAAATATCTACTAAGTCCATTTGTTCACAGATTTGGTTCAGTTCTGATATTTCTTTGCTGATGTGTTGTCTAGTTGACTTATCTCTTTGTGACAATAGGTTATTGAGGTCTCCTGTTACAGTTATGTTACTCCTTATTTGATTTTTCATGTCTATTGGTATAGTTGGATGCTCCCATATCTGGTGCATACATATTTATGATTGTTATCTTTTCCTCTTGAAGTATTTCCCTAACAAGTATGTAGTGACCTTCTTTATATCTCTTGATCATTCTTGGTTTGAAGTTCATATTATCTGCAAACGGAATACTGCTCCTGCTTTTTTCTGCGTTCTTGTTGCATGGAAGATTGTTTTTCATCCTTTGACTTTCAGTCTATAAATTTCTTTTTGACTTAAATGTGTTTCTTGTATACAGCATATTGTTGGATCTTGTTTGTTGATCTATTCTGCCACTCTGTTTCTTTTGATTGGTGTCCATCCAAATTGCATAGACATAATTATTTTATTTTTCATCTAGGAATTTATAATACAATTTTCAGCTAATATTTTGTTTTAAAATAACTTTCTACTTCTAGCAGCATTGCAAGGACATAACAAAAATATCCTATAAACTTCACCCAGATTCCCAAATAAATAACATGTTAGCACACTGCCCATATTTACCTTATCATTCTCTCCCTCACTTTCTCCGTTTTTCTGTTTATATCTGTCTCTGTCTCTGTGTCTCTGTGTTTTTATGTGTACTCTAGCTCATTGTCTCTCTCCCTCTCTATTTTTATATGTATCTATGTGTGTACACACACACAGAGTGTGAAATTTTTTAGCATAAACTGCAAAATGAAAGCTCATTCCCTCATAAATAACTTTCATTCCATTCCCCAAGAATGGCATTCTTTTCTTTTTTTGTCATTTTTAAAATTTTATTTTAAAAATTAAAAAACAAAACAATGAAGATAAAATCAAAACAACAAAAACAATACATGACCTCAAAACAAAATAATAGGAATTAACAATGGTTACTACATTACATACTCTTAGCTTCAACAAAGTTGCTCCATCCACCAGACATAAGAATGGAAGATTTATCAAGCAATCAAAGACAATAATAAGTAATAAAGAAAAAACATTGGAAATAATGCAGAGCTTCACCATACAAGATAGTAAGAGTTCAACAATGGATCTTATACTGCATATTGTTGTTTTCAGATCAGTCATTCTGGTCACCAGATTCAGGCATGCAAAATTAGTCAGGAAAAAAGAAAATTTTAAGCATTGACTGTTCCTTTCAATAAACCACAGACATCAGCAATACACCTTTTCCAGCTATCCTTATATACACATATAAAATTTTTTTTAATCTAAAAAACCCAAAATAGCAAAAATAAATACATAAACAAAACAGCATAAAGAACAATAAAAATGATACAGAATTTCAAAACATGGTGATAGGATACTAACAATGGTTGTTATATTACCCAATGTCATCTTCAAAATGGTTGCACATATAACCAGATATAGGCATGCAAGATTGATCACACAATTACATATTTACGCTTCCTTTTGATAAACCAACAGATATCAGTAGTATAATTATAGCTGTCGTGTGTATATATATACATATTTTTCCCTCTTCGTTCTTTGCTTTTCCTCTCCCCTCCTTCATCCCAGTTGCTCCTTCCTATTTGAGCAGTTCCTTTTCCCTTTCCCAATATCTATTGTACCTTTCATATTTTATTTACTCTTTCAGATTCTAATAATAGGGAGGAAATATGATGTTTGTACACGTGAATCTGATTTATTTCACTAATGAGTATGGTCTCTAGATGCATCCATTGATCTATAAAACCTGTAGTTTTTCTTTACAGCTGAGTAATACTCCATTGTATAACAATACCACATCTTTTTTATCCACTCCTCAGTTGATGGACATTTGGATCATTTCCAAGATTTAGCTATTACAAATTGCACTGCTATAAACATGGGTGCACATATATCGCTGTGGTGTGATGTTTTCAGTTCTGGAAAAACACCCAGGAGGGGAACAGTTGGATTAAGTGGAACCTCTAATCCTAGTTTACTGAGGAATGTCCACACTGATTTCCACAGTGGTTGCACCAGTCTACACTCCCAACAACAGTGGAGAAGTGTTCCTTTTTCCCCACAGCCCCTCTAGCACTTGTTATGGGTTGATTTCTTGATGATAGCCATTCTTTCTGGGGTGAAATGGAATCTCAGTGTTGTTTTAATTTGCATTTCTTGAATGACTAATGACGTTGAACGTTTTTTCATGTATTTATTTTCCATTTATATTTCTTCATGTCAGAAGTGTGTATTCATCTCAGATGCCCATTTTTGGATTGGATCTTTGAATTTTGGGAGCCTGATTTTTTAAAAATTCTTTTTATGTTCTAGACAAGACTCCTTTGTCTGAGGGACAGTTGGCTAAAATTTTTTCCCAATTTGTGGGTTTCACTTTCACTCTGTTGGTAATTCCTTTTGATGTGCAAAAATTTTTCAGGAAGATGAGATCTCAGTTGTTGATTTTTTGAAGTGTTTCCCATGCAGTTTGTTTTTTGTTCATGAACTCTCTACTTACCCCTATGTCTTCAAGACTTCCACCTATTTTCTCTTCCATTAGATCTAGTATTTCTGTTTTACTATTTAGATCTTTAAGCCATTTTGACTTTATTTTGTGGCATGGTGATAGGCTTGGGTCTAGCTTTAGTCTTTGGCTTAGTGTCTTTGTGATTTTGTCTGCATCTTCTAGTCTGTTCTATTGATCATCAGGTCTTTTTTTGCCTATATCATGCTGATTTTATCACAGTAGATTTGTAGTATAATTTCAAATCAGGGATTGTGATACCTCCTGCCTTGCCTTTGTTGCCCAGGATTGCTTTCGCTTCTGTAGGTCTCTTCTGGTTCAAGATGAATTTTAGGAATATTTTCTCAAGGTCTGTGAGGTATACCAATGGTATTTTCTTCAGAATTGCATTGAATCTGTATAATGATATTGGGAGTATGGCCATTTTCACAAAGTTGATTCTTCCTATATACATGAGCAAGGAATATCTTCCCATTTTTTGAAATCCTCTTTGATCTCTTTTTTCAGAGTAGTATAATTTTCACTGTATAGATCTTTTACTACTTTTGTTAGATTAATTCCTAAGTATTTCAGTTTTTGATGCTATTGTAAAATGTATGGTTTCCCTTATTTCTCTCTGTTTGTTGTTTGTGCATAGGAATGCTGTTTATTTTTGAGTGTTGACTTTGTATCCAGTTATGCTACTGAATTTGTTTATTAATTCTATGAGTGTTTTGGTGGGGATTTTGGGGTCTTCTGTGTAGAGTATCATGTCATCTATAATAAAAATAACTTCACTTCTTCCTTTCCTATATTTAATCTTTTATTTCTTTCTCTTGTCTAATTGATCTGGCTAGTGTCTCCAGAACTTTGTTGAATAGGAGTGGTGACAGAGGACATACTTGTCTTGTTCCTGATTTTAAAGTGAAAGATTTCAGTTTTTGTCTATTTAGTATGATGTTGGCTCTTGGTTTATCATAGATGGCTTTTATTAGATTGAGGTAAAGTCCCTCTACGTCAATTTTCTGAAAGGTTTTTATCATGAATACGCGTCGGATTTTATCAAAAGCTTTTTCTGCATCTATTGAGATGATCATGTGATTCTTGTCTTTAGCTCTGTTGATATGGTGTATTTTATTGATTGATTTGCACACATTGAACCATCCCTGCATTCTTTGGATGAATCCCACTTCATCATGGCGTATTATCTTCTTGATGATTTGCTGCGTTCCATTAGCTAGTATTTTATTGAGAATTTTTTCATCTATGATCATTAGGCAGGTTGGCTTATAGTTCTCTTTTTTGGTTAATTCTTTTTCTAGTTTTGGTATCAGAATAATACTTGCCTCCAGGAATGAGTCTGGGAGAATTGCTTCCTTTTCTATTTCTTTGAAGAGTTTGAGAAAAATTGGTATTAAATCTCTAAATTTCTTGTAGTATTCAGCTGTGAATTAATGAGGACCTGGGCCTTTTTTGTTGGTAAGTTTTTAAATTATAATTTCAATTTCATTGGCTGATATTGCATTATTCAAGATTTTTATACCTCCTTCATTCAGCTTTGGTAATTCATATGTATGTAGGAATCTTCCACCTCTTCTGCATTTACAACCCAATAAGAGTAAAGATTTTCAAAGTAGTTATTGGTGATCTTTTGAATATCTACAGAATCTGTGGTGATATCATCCCTTTCATTCCTTATTGCATGGATTTGAGTTTCTTCTTTCCTTTTTTTGATAAGGTTGGTAAGAGGTTTATCAATTTCATTTATTATTTCAAAGAACGAACTCTTTGATTCATTAATTTTTTGTATTGTTTTCTTAGTTTCAGTTGCATTAATTTCTGCTCTGATCTTTATAACTTCCTCCCTCCTTTGGGCTATGGAATTAACTTGCAATTCTTTTTCTAGAAGTTTGAGCTGTAAAATAAGGTTGGTTATTTGTGTTTGTTCCATTTTCCTGATGTGGGAATCCACTGCTATAAATTTCCCTCTGAGGACTGCTTTCATTACATCTCACAGGTTCCGAGAGTTTGTATCCACATTTTCATTGATTGTAAATAGTGTTTAATTTGTACTTTAATTTTTTCTGTGACCCATTGGTTGTTCTGGAGGGTGTCATTTAATTTCCATGTATTAATGGAGCTTTTGCAATTTCTTTTAACATTTATATCCAGTTTCACTGCACTATGTTCTGACAATATGTATGGGATAATTTCAATTCCTTTGAATTTACTTAAGCATGTTCTATGTGCTAGCATATGGTCTCTTTTAGAGAATGTCTCATGCACAGCTAAGAAGAATGTGTATTCTAATGTTGGGTAGAATACTCAGTGAAGGTCTACAAAGTCCATTTGTTCACATGTTTGGTTTAGTTCTCTTATTTCTTTGCTGATTTTTTGTTTGGTTGTTCTATCTCCTTGTGACAATGGGGTGTTAAAATCCTGTTACAATTGTTCTACTATTTATTTGATTTTTCATGTCTGTTAAAATTTGCCTTATATAATTGGGTGCTCCTATCTGTGGTGCATATATATTTATGACTGTTACCTCTTCCTCATGCAATTTTCCCTTAACAAGAATATAGTTAACTTCTTTACCTCTTTTGATCATTGTTGGTTTGAAGTTCACCTTGTCCGCAAACAGAATAGGTACTCCTGTTTTTCTGGGTTCCTGTCACATGGAGTATTGTTTTCCATCCTTTGACTTTCAGTTTATGGATTTCTTTTTTAGTTAAATGCATTTCTTGTATGCAGCATATTGCTGGATTTTGTTACTTCATCCACTCTGCCAGTCTGTTTCTTTTGATTGGTGAATTGAGGCCATTTACATTAATGGTTATTACTGATATGTATCAACATATCCTTGACATGTTATTTTCCTACTATTGTTTCTGTACTTTGACCCTCTGTTTAATTGCTTACCTTGCTTGGTAGTTCTTTGCTATTCTTGGTCTTGAGTTTGTGGTCATATTTATCTCTTTGTAGATTATCTTTCCGTACTCTTTGTAGGATTGATTTGGTGCTCATGAATTTCTTCAGTTGATCCTTGTCATGGAAATATCTTATTTCTCCATCAATTTTGAAAGATAGCTTTGCATGGCACAGCAATCTGGGTTGGAAGTTGTTTTCTTTCAGGACCTGAAATACTTCATTCCAAGCTTTCTGTGTGGAGAGTTCCTCCGTGATTCTGATAGGCTTTCCTTCATAAGTGTTCTGTTTCTTTTCTCTGACAGCTTTCAATATCCTGTTATTTAGCTCAATTTCTGGGATCTTGATTATTATATGTCTGGGTATAGATTTATTTTGTTATGGATAATTAGGGTTCTATATGCCTCACTTATGTGTATATAAGGTTCTTGTCCCATGCTTGGGAAATTTTCTCCTATTACTGCTGCAAATAGTCTTTTTATGTCATTCATGTTGCCTCCTGCTCTTTTGTTAACATCTATCAGTGTTATATTTGTTTTCTTTGCCTCATCTTGCAGCTGTAGAAATTATTCTTTGCTATTCCTTTGTTATTTTTGAAAGATCTTTTCTCTCACAATCACTAGCTGCAATGCTGCCTTCAAGGTCTGAGAGTCTATCTTCTGTTTCATTCAAGTGGTTCTTCCAGCTTTCAATGAAAGTTTTAATTTCCTGAATGTTTCTTTGAATCTGTTTCATGCATTCTAATTCTTTCCTATACAGTTCATTCAAGGTTTTCATCATTTTTATGTGCTCCCCTATTTTTTAATCTATGTCTTCTTTTGATATGCCAAGCAATTCTTTCATTATGGTTGTCATTTCTTTTTTTACCTGAGAAATTATTTCTGATCTGATTTCCTCTATAACCTGATGTAGTTGGTTCTTTACTTCAGTTGCTATCATTTCAGATATTTTAGATGTGTGACTTCCATGTTCTTCCATATTGATATTTCCTGGACTTGTTCTGGTTGGGATGCTTGGCTAAGATTGCATTTTTTTTCTTCTTTTTGTCATTTTCTAATCTCCCTAGTTTTTTGGAGATTTGAGTTCATTCCTGAGATGGTGGCAAGGGGCAGAGCCAGTGGATCTGGGCACCCAGACAGCTCACCGAGGCTTCCCAAGTCCAAGACCCCTCTTGATGGTGGCAGCAGTGGGTAGGGCCATGGCATTCTCTTCACTCATTGACCAATGAAGTGTTAATACTGATGCAGTATTAGAATATGGTCTACAAATTTTATTCAAATTTTAAGTATGATATCAACACTATCCTTTATAGTAAAAATATGGATATCTTCTTACAGAATCAAATTCGAGGTCACATGGTGCATATTATTTGTCTTAGTCACTTTCTTCATCACTGCAGCAAAATACCCAAAATTCACAACCTAAAGAAGGAGAGGTTTATGCTGGCTCACATATTTTACAGGTTTAAATATATAGTGGCCTTGCTCCAGGGCACAGGTGGAATGAGCCAGGGCTTGCTGCAGAAGAAAGGGGCTCATATCATGGCAGTGGGAAGCAGACAGAAAAGGGAGGAGACAGGGAAGGAGTTCTGCCTTTCTGGGGAATGTACTGCCAGTGATCCACCTCTTCAAACCAGATCCTGCATCTTAGCAGCACATTCAGCTATCACACTCCCATAATCGAATCATAATCCCAAAGTAGCTCATATGGGCACATGAGGTTCTTGGGGGAACATCTAGATAGAAACCATAATGGGGTTTCATATTTCACGACCTGACCTGATTTTGTTTTTCATGACTCTGATGTCAAATTGTGCTATTTGACAGAGTTAACATCAGTCAGATTTCACTAAAACAAAGTTTCGGCTTTTCCTTCCTAATGAATGAACATTTATGCAGAGATGTTTTAAAGTTTAAACATAAAATTTTTTATTTTTAAATTAAAAAAAAAATAACTTCCTGCAGTGGCTGTACTTACATTCTCACCAACATTGTGTAGAGACTCTCCTTTCTTCATGTCCTTACCAGCACTTGTCACTTTTCTTCATTCTGAAAATATCCATTGTAAAGTAGAAAATTTGAAAATGATTATGTTTTTCATATGCACTGTGGTGATTGGTAACATTGAAAATTCTTTCATACACCTGTTAGTTATTTGGCTGTATTTTTTTTAATAATATATATTCATGTCCTTTCCCAAATCTGGAATTGTATTATTGGTTTTCTTGCTATTGAATTGCTTGAATTCACCATTCATTTTTATGTAAAACCATTATTGGGCAGCAGGTTTGAAAATATTTTCTTTGACAGTACAAGTTGTCATTTCCTCATGTTTATTCTTAGGTCACAAAAAACAGGCCTTTACAATTTCACTTGACAACTATTAGCTAAGGAAATAATAATTTCCTGTTCACACTGTGTATTTTCAGGTGCTTGATATCTAGAGAACATAACTAATCTCCTGGGTGCTCAACAACTAAGTTTTGAAAACCAAAGGCAACTGGGCTAAAAGGACAGCCAGTATTTTGGCCCTGGCCCTCCAAGATCAACAAGGACCCAGGACATGGGAGGACCTTTTTCTACAGGGTAAGTCTCCCAACCTCCCAAACAGGAAAACTGCTGGACCCCAGAGAACAAAAGTCAGCTAGTGCACGTGCGTTAAAAGGGGAGCCACCAGACATGCTTCCATGGGAAGCCATGTGGTCAAGCAAAACCATGACCCATGCTGGCGGCTCACCCTGACAGAGGAGCTAAGAGGTTCTGCATATGGTTCCAAAAGTAATGCCTGAAGAGCCTTGACTGACCTTGATAGATAGCAAGAGATTGATTTCATTTATTTTTTTTATTTTTCATTTATTTATTTTTGTCTTTTTGAGACAGGGTCTAGCTATGCAGTTCGCGCTGGCCTTGAGCTCACTTTGTAGCCCAGGCTGGGCTCAAACTCACAGAGAAGATCCTGCTTCAGCCTCCCAAGTGCTGGGATTCCAGGCGTGCGCCACCACACCGGGCTGAAAGATTGATTTTAATTAACTCGGGTCTCACTTTAACTTGGTCCCAAAGACCCAGCCGAAAAGTACAACCAAAGACATAAACTAATA
>PVLD010030728.1:0-16525 GCA_004027595.1 Dinomys branickii
TGTATTTCCTCAGTCGTTTTTGTACTAGCAGAAATGAAGATAACTTTATATTATACAGCATCCAGTGCAAATTCCCTACTATCTTATCTATAATTTGGTATTTCCTTTAATGTTTTTGTGTTAACTAATGTGAAGATAACTATGTAATACAACATCCAGTTTTAATTCCCTACTATATTCTGTATAACTTTGTATTTTCAAAAAAAAAAAAAAAAGAATACACTTAACAAAATAGTAATTATACCACTTCTATACAAACTCTCACAGAAAATCAAAGGGAAATATTTCTTACTTTATGAGGTCAGCCTTATCTTGATACCAAAACAAGACAAAGACATTAAAATAAAAAGTACAGCCAAATAAATCTCATAAACATAATTCTTTAATAAAATAGAACAAAATATTACCATATTTAATAATGTGTTATTTAAAGTATTAATATATATTATTACGTATAAGTCTTCCAAGCACAATGACAATTCACCACTGGAATAGCATATGATTATCTCAGTCAGAAAAGAAAAAGTATTGAAAGTATTTGACAAAGTTTCTCAAATTAATGTGTATATGTCAAAGATTTAGAATAGACAAAATAATCTTCAAAAGTAACAAAGTTGAAAGAGTAAAACTTTCCAAGGTCATGACTTACTTCAAAGTTATAATAATTTTATAAAAATTTTAAAAGTGTGATATTGGTAGATACTAGAAAAATCAATCAATTGAAAATACAGATTTTAAAAAGACTCAAATCTGTATGGTCATCTGATTTTCCACAAAGTATAACCAAATGAGAAAACTAGTTTCACAAATGTCTTGTGCTTCATGAAAAAATGAATTCAAAATGAATATGGAACTAAACGCAAGACCTAAAACTAATGTTTTAATTCTTTAAGAAAACAATGGAAAAATTCTTGCAAACTTACAGTAGGTAAAGATTTTGTAAATTGAATGAAAAAAGCCACATACCTTGAAAGGAAAGAAACTGAAGAATTTGCCTTCATTAAAATTAAATACCTTTGCTTTTCCAAAAACATTGTTAAAACAATGTAAAGCAACCAGGCCTGGTGGTGCAGTACTCTGGGAAGCCTGGCCTGGGGAACTTAGTGATATACACACACAACAAACTTTTTTTAATGTAAAAAGAGTTGGAAAACTAGCTCAGTGTGCAGGCACTGGGTTCATGACGCAATGTCACAGAGACACACACACAAAAAATGTGCAGCCATCTACAAATGGGAAAAAAAATTCGCAAAAAAACGTCTGATAAAGGATTGGGGGCCATAATATATAAAGGTGTCTTAAAACTCCATAATAGGGCAAGAATCTGTTTGTAGAATGGAGAAAAGATGGACACCCTCACCGCCGCGAAGAAGCTAAACAGAAGCAGCCGTCCACCCTCCTCAGTCTTCAGGGAAATGCAAACTAAGACAATAGCGAGACTCACTAGGTGAATCCTTTAGAAAGACTACAAAGAGACACAAGTAAATGAATGAATAAAAGCTAAGAAAGACTGACAGTGCTCGGTACTGGTGAGGGCTCTGTGTAACTGGAAATGTAACACATCATTGCTACTGGAAATGCAAAAATAACACAACCTTGTTGGCAAATACTTTGAAATTTTCTTATAGAGTTAAACATACATTTATCATATGACCCAATAATTTCTACGTTTTAAATTGAGTGTGAGCCGGGTGTGGTGGCGCGCGCCTGTGATCCCAGCACCCCAGAGGCTGACGGAGGAGGATCGTTGCAAGTTCGAAACCAGCCTGGGCTGCAAAGTGAGCTCAAGGCCAGCCAGAACTGCAGAGCGAGACCCTGTCTCAAAAAAAAAAGAAACTGGATGTGGTGGGACATGCTTGTAACCGCAGCACTTGGGAGGCTGAGCAGGAGGATTGTTTTGAGTTTGAGACCAGCCTGGGCTACAAAATGAGCTCAAGGCCAACCTGAGCTGCATAGCAAGACCCTGTCTCAACAAGGCGGAAAAAAGAAAATTTCTATGTCTTTATCCAAGAAAAAAATGTGTCCTTCCATATGGAAAAGTGCTCAAAACTTCAAGTAACCCAAATGCTCATCACTGGAAAATGTATAAACAATTTACACTGTATCCACACTATGAGTTACAACAAAACAATGCAAAGGAACAAACTACAGTTCATTTAGGAAAATGGATGAATATCAAAAGTGCTATCCTGTGGGGCGTGGTGATACATGCCTGTAATTCCAGCATCTGGGAGGCTGAGCCAGGAAGATGGAGAATTTGAGCCCAGCCTGGGCAACAGTGACTCAAAAATAAAAAGGGCAGATATATGGCTCAGAATGTAGACACCGGAGTTCAAAACCTTAGTGCACCCTGCAAGAGAAAGCAGACAGACACAATGCTGATCCGCTGCATGACTGATTCATTTATATTACATTTTAAGGAACCCAGAACTATACAAACAAACAGATCCATATTGGCTAGAAACTTGAGGTAGAAGGAAGGGATTGGCTAC
Organism: Dinomys branickii; assembly: GCA_004027595.1. Classification (NCBI taxonomy): domain Eukaryota; kingdom Metazoa; phylum Chordata; class Mammalia; order Rodentia; family Dinomyidae; genus Dinomys; species Dinomys branickii. The sequence continues at coordinate 2,493 of PVLD010030728.1, forward strand.
AAAAGACCACAAGGAAAGCTTGCAAGTGATGTTATTCTGTATCTTGACTGGGCCCCAGATTGCACTGTGGACACTTGTTAGAGCTCACCCTGAGATCATCTACCAAAGAAATACATTTTATTGAATTTATCTCAATTGTGAATTTTACCTCAGTTTTACTTTAAAATACATGTTCTTCCGGTGTGGTGGTGCACACCTGTAATCCAAGCACTTGAGAGGCTGAGGCAGGAGGATTGTTGTGAGTTCAAGACCAGCCTGAGCTACAAAGTGAGCTCAGGGCCAGTCTGAACTCCATAGTGAGACCCTGTCTCAAAAAGTAAAAAGGACAAAAAAAAAAAAGTTCGTTAATTCAGATCATCTGACAAACTTCTGTTGCACAAATAATGAAAACAGAACTTACTGTACAGAGGGTCAGAAGAACGGGCTTCTAGTCTTTGCTTCCTTATTTAGTAGCTAGTTGTTTTACTTGTAAAAATCCTTAACATTCTCCATATCTTACTTCTTCTATGAACTCAGGACTAATTGTACCCACGCTACTGACATCACAAGACTATACATAAAACTATATAAGGTGGAACAATTTAAACATTCACATGCAGCAAATAATTTTATAACTATAATAATAAATGCTTATTTTAATATCTATTCATACCCTGTTATAAGTGTAAGCTGGAAGTATGACTGCTTTCTCATGTTACACAGAAATTCACTGAAAATAATGTAAAATTATTTGTGGTTTTATTGATCACATTTCAGGCCTTAAGCCTGTGCAAAAAACTGCCACCATTGCTGTTAGTCATAATATTTATTATAGCCAAAATTAAAACAGCAATCACTGCATTTTTCTTAGGAACAAAAGTAATTACTTTATTACTATACATTTTCAATAATTATTATGTACAATTTTGTGGGTTTTGTAATTACTTACCATTATAATAATTACATCATAATAATTTTATTATCAATTTGAAATTTGGAAGCAAATGTTAATGGTGGAATAGTATATTTAAACCTCACTAATCATATTTTCTCTTTAATTTTTTACCAGAATCTTTATGTTCTTGGATTGAACATCTTTTATGTGTTTTTGGTATAACTAATTGCATGATTTCTGCTGTGTTGTTAATTTTGAAGTGCTTACCATAGATCAATTATTCTTACTGTGTGAGAAATTCTAATCTTGTATATAAATATAGCAATTTCTCAGAGCATCTGTCCCCATGTGGTTTCTACATGGATTATTGTATTCCATTAAAAAAAAATAACATAAGCATGCTTTTACTCCTCATGTTCATTAGGATGCTGGTTCTAATAAGTTAAAATGTTTTCTTTTCAAAAACAGTCCTCATTTTTTAAATATATAATTACTAGAAGCAGCAGAAAGGTAAAGAAAAAGGAACACTTGCTTTGAAAAAAGTAAAAACAGAGTGAAAATTAAGAACAACCAAAAACATGTAAAGACAAAACTATGCAAGATATATATTTTCTTTTCAATTCCTTTGCGTTAGCTTTGGAACACAAAATTGCTTTATTTTAAAACTAAGAAAATCTAAACCAATAAGATAAAATAAATCGACCCTTAAATTTTTCATATAACAATCAACTCTTTCTGAAAATACTAAAGTATTATAAGAGTAAATAAAACAGTCAAGAAAATAATACAGTCCCAATATCATGTTCACTTTTCTTATCTTCATGACTTTATCCAAGTGCAAACATTAAAACACACAGTGTAAAAGAGTTATGTATAGGAAGGTTATGAAAACCTTACATGGAAATTATTTTCCTGTAGTTGTAAAATATGATCATTTGGAGATCTTTACAGACTTGAATTTAAGCCATTACATTTTCTAATAATCAACAGTAAACATAAATTAATCATGCCTGTCATTGATGATAATATGCTCTGAACAACTAGCTGCCATAGTTACAGATTTTTTTTCAGGTAAACTGCAGCCACAAAAGAGACCAACTTTTTAAAAAATATATCATAGTATGTACCTTAGAAGAGAAGAGATGAAGTCAATGCCTTCTCAAAAGTCACTTTCTTATCTACCAGCTGTATATTAGTTTTAAATTTCTTTCATTTTCTCATTTTAATGGTTATTTTTAAAAGGAATTTTCATTCTTTTATTTCCTTCCTTTCATTCTTTCATTACTCTCAATCACACATGTAATATGTGGACTTTTTTACATTTAAACTTCACAATAATGGCGAGAACAAAAATGTAAAACTCTTCTTCCTGCTTTCATACTATCCTCTTTCCAGAAGCTCCTGATGATGTGAGCGTATTTCAAACTTTTCTATCCAAGTCCATCTATAGGAGCTTGAATGATATTTGTTTCTCAGATCTGCCTATCTTTGGAAAGAAGAGAAATAAAAAGAAAACTAATATTAATTGAACATTTATTTGCTGTTATCATTACAATTCATTTTTGCTTGAAATTTATTGGGGAAATTATAGATTAAATGAATTATTTGTCAGGAAGTTGAACACATACTGTGCATTTTAAATTATTTTGAAGAGTATTTTAGAGTGATTTTAGGTTCTTAACAAAATCGAGAAGTCCCAGAGATATCACATATTCCTCTGTCCCCACACATGCACAGTTCCCTCCGAAACTGTCCTACAGCATCATACTGGTATATTTCTTATACTCAACAACCCTACACTGACACGTCATCGCCTAAACACATTGTTCACATTAATGTTCACCTTTACAGTCAAACATTCTATTGGTTTGAACAAACAGTGACACACAACCATCAGGACATTAAGCAGGGCAATTTTATTACCCTAAACATCCTCTGTGCTCTGCCTATTTATCCCTACTCACCTGCTAACCTTAGCAACCACTGATCTGTTCACTGTCTATATGTTTTATCCTTCCCAGAATGTCACATAGTTAGAATCTTCCAATATGTAGCCTTTTGATTTGGTTTCATTCATTTAGTAATATTCATTTAAACTTACTCCTTGTATTTTGTAGCACTAAATAATAGTCTGTTGTCTGGATGTACCATGATTTATTTATCCGTTCAATTACTGAAGGGCAGTTTTGGTTCCTTCCAATATTCATCCACTATAAATAGAGCTTCCATTAATATCCATATGCAAGTTTTTGTGGACATAAGGTAAGAGTTTATTCAGTTTTATAGGAAACTATAGCTTCTCTCTTCTACCATATACCATTTTGCATTCCCATCAGTAGTGACTAAGAGTTCTTGTTGCTCCACATCCTGGTCAACATTTGACATTATCAGTGTTCTGGACTTCAACATTCTAATAGATACATATTTATATTTCACTGTTGGTTCAATTTGCCTTTCTCAATGATCTTTTTGTCTGAAGAATACACACTATGTTAGCAAATGAAGCTATAAGAATTGAGAGACCTCGGGAAAGGAAACTTCTTTTGCCCTTGGACTCAAGAAAACCCACTAGCACCTGTGAGGGACCCAGGTCAGTCAAATGCTTCTTCATATGGGACCACCAGTGTCCTCTGCTGGGGATACCGGCCACCACAAACAGGGGGACAAAACATTAAGAGAGCTAAAATGACCAGTTTCCTGTGTGCTGTGACAGTGAAATCAGCATTATAAACCTTCAGCACAGAAAGATCCTCCAGTTTTCCAGTGCCTAGTTGTAGTAACTAGAGCTAAACATCACTCAACAAGTAAATTGAAACCCAACTCCTGACCAAGTTAATCTCTCTGCTCTTCCCACACCAGCACACCACCACTTCAAAGAATGAGCATATGTGCAATGTGGAGATGTTTAACGAACTCATTCTATTTCTTACATCACTTTACAAAAAAAGAAGTTTCCCAAAATACATTAAGCAATGAGAGCATTCGTGGATCCAGAATTTAGTTTCTTGTATAGCTACTTCAAAGGGGACAATAATAATTGAATCCATAATTTTCAGTGTTTGTTCTATCTGGCTCTTTCTTTTTCAAGGTTGTGATTTGAACCCAGAGCCTTGAGCATGCTAGGAAAGCACTCGACCTCCGGGCTACACCCTAAGCCCTGACACTATCTTTTCATCATACCACAAACCCCATAAGATCATCAGAAACCAATACCAAGGGAAATGTCATTTTTTGAATGGCAATATTTTGTGTTGTGCCATCCTAAAAGATAAGTCCTAGCCTCTGGTACCTGTTAATACAGTCTTATTTGGAAATTGTCTTTATAGGTGCAATTACATGGTATGAGAAGGTCAGGCTGGCATAGGGTGAGCCCATAATCCAGTGTTAGAAGAGGAGAAGACACAGAGATGTGGAAAGGAGAGAACACTCTCTGAAGGACATACACACACAGAGTGAAGAAAGCCACAGGACAACGGAGGCAGAGGTTAGGGTGATTCAAGTGCAAGCTCAGGAATGCCAGAGATTACTGAGAAGCATCAAAGAGAGTATGTGGTCCTGCTAAGAGCAGATTTTTGACATCCTGTGAAAGAATGTATTTCTATTGTTTTTACCCACTCAGGTTTGTAATAGGCTGTTACAGAAGGCTTAGGAAACTAACACATACTGCTAAAGAAATCACGAGAGATTCCATAATATTTCAATCCCCCCGATATCCCACTTCAGGATGGAAATCATATCCCTCGCACTTTCACTGGTCTTTGAGGATAAAAACAACATAAGTTTACCCCATCTTTCATGATGTTTGAAATGAATCTCTTTTCCTTGTTATTTCAGCACACACAAACCCCTAAGATTTCTTAGTTCATAGCTGAATCATTTTAGTATTGTGCATCCTGCTTATGCCATTGGAAACATAATTTCCGCCCTTGATCTGAGAAGTTACCCTTAATGTTCCTGAGAAATAAATTATCTTCTGCATCCTACACAGTGTTCAAATAAAGCACAATCAATACAAGAGAATAAAAACAATTTGGGATCTCAATTCTCCACGTCCAAACCCCTCACCGTGCTGCTGTATTGAACACTGCGGTAAGGCAGTGGGACCCTCCCACCCGGAGTCCTGTTTTCCAGTGCCATTCAGAAACTGAACAGCTGAGATGTCTCCAGTGTGTGCGAGAAGGAGAGGTTGTGTTTTCTGGAGAATAGTCAGTAAGTGGAGAGGGGGTTTCAGAAACCTATTCACATAAAGGCACTCTGAGGAAGATTTGTGAGTCTGGACTTTGCACAGATCCAGTGTTGAAAATTCAGGCTGTTTACACAGAAGTGAATCTGTTGCCATCTTAATGGCAGAGACCCTTCGGCAACTTCCTGTTTTACCCAACTGATCTCACTTCTTTCAAGCATATCCATGCAGAGGAAGTGATTAAAGATTAAGGAGAGAGGATCTGTGCAGGGACCACTATACTTTTGCATGGCTCAAGCACACAGCCCTCAGAGGAAATCTAATCAGGGTGAGCTGGGTCAGAGTCCGTGACTTCATGTAACTGGCACTGAACATTAGTCTCACAGCTGCTGCACTGATTTCTGGCAAAGGTTTCCCCAATCCAGACATAAATCTAGCCAGACAGGGAAATGTCAGAAGCAGAAATCACAGGAAATTCTGCAGTGCCTGGAGATGTTCTTACATAATCTTCAGTAGGCTACCCGATGGTGTGAACAGTGGGACAAGTTTTGTAGGTTGCATTACTCACCATTTTTTTCTACCACAACAAATACATGTAAATACCACATCTTCACAGTCATAATTCCCATTTTAATAGCCACTACTCCAGCATGTGCATTCACACTTAGTTTTATTTTGATTTTGCTTTTATGCAGCCCAGGCTGGCCTCAAATGTGCAGTGATCCTCCTGCCTCAGCCTCCTGTATCCTGGGGTTACAGACATGCATCAGAGTTCATTTTCATATAAGAAGTGTGCCTGAATACTGGAACATGAGCACAGCATTATTATGAGTTTACTCTGATTTATAAATCACCATTAAAACATTAAAGCTTTAAGTATTATTTTATACAAATGTCTAATGAGATATGTCACCACTTGCTTCAACATGTCTACTACAATGCCAAGCAATTATTAACTAGTCTGAGGGTACTGCTTAGCTAGTTCACCAACTTATCTGCTGAATTATTTAAACACACAAGCAAATATTCACTTAGCTGAGAAATATACATGGAAACAGTCATGTATAGTAAAAGTAGAAAAGGATTATTTTATAATAACTGAAGCCACAATATGAAATGAATTATTTATAATCAAATTAAGTAGTTAATCTGAGCACAGATATAGGCAATAAATTATAAATAATTCTTAGAGAATGCAAAATGCAAAGCAAGGATTTGAAAATGCGAAGCTATGCACTAAGCAGAAAAGGGAGGGAAAGAATGTTACTAATATGTGCAGAGCCCTGTTTGGGAGACACCGGAAACTGAACTCGCGTCCTTGCGCTTGCCAGGCAGGTGCTGCAGCAGTGAGCTATCTCCAGCCCCTGCTAATGAATGTATCATCGTGTATAAAGGTATGATTTTAACACAAGTAGTTCTAAATGAAGAAATAGGAAAATAGTAGAGAATCTTGGGTTTCATGCTAAGGAGTAACTTTGTGACTTTTTCAAATAAATAATTTTTTCCTAGGTAATCTTGCCATTAGAAGCAGAGAGACCAGTGGGGAAAGGCTTAATGTGGTTTAGTGACAGATGTCCTAACCAGGACTGGAGACCTGCAGGTGAGAAGAAGAATTAACTGTAAAGATATTATAGTGCTAGCATGGACAGGAATGGGTCACCAATTAAAAGTAGGAGGAAAAGAAAGAAAGAATTTTAAAGAAGACTCCAGGTTACTGGATTGAGTCGCTGAGAAAATGATGGTATTATTCAGAGGTGAATTTATCCATTTAATACATGAATATTTATTGAGAAATTCCTATGCACCAGACATATACTTGATGAAAACATAGTATTTTAGCATAACAGCTCAGAATATAGGCTCTAGACTCAGCCCTGGATTTAAATCTATGATTTGCATATGACATTCAGCTTCTGCTTTTCTAAGTCTCATATTGCTTATCTGTAAATAGAGTGTGGCAGTCATGAAGTTTCCTACTATAAAGAGTACAATTTTTAACAGCCCCACTTTTAGAGCCATCAAGATCTGCTTCAGCTTTCCAGCTAAGGCCTTACTTGTACACCTCTGTGGGTTCCCTGGACCGTGTTGCAGGAACATCAAGATACACGTACCGATCGGCCCATTGGATGAGAACCTCTAAAGAGGGCCCTACAGGCTAGGGATTTAGCTCAATTGTAAAGTGCTACTCAGCATGCACAAATCTCTGAATTTAATCCCCAGTATTGGCAGGGGTATGGGAAGCCCTTACATTTAAGGTAAGTTCATTTCGACAAAGATACCAGCACAATTCAAATGGTACTAAGGCAGCTAAATGAATATCTCTGTGTAAAAGCATGAAGGCAGACCTCCACCTCCAACCATGTATAAAAATAATCTCAAAATGGATCATAGAACTAAATATAGTAACTAATACAATACAACCAGGCATATAGAATGTCATCTTGAATTAAGGAAAGTTTTCTTGGATAAGATAACAAAAATACAATTAACAAAAAAAATAGGGTTTACTCAATTTTAAAACTTACATGTCAAAGAATACCATAAAAAAATGTGAAAAGCTATCCCCCAGAATGGGAGAAAATATCCACAAATCCAGAATGCACAAAAACTTTCCTAACTCAACAACAATAAAAAGACAGCCTAATTCCAAACTAAGCAAAAGGCCTGAGTAGACATTGCTTAAAGAAAGACATACAAATGGCCAAAAAGCACATGCCAAGATACTCGGCATTCATCATCGAGAAAAAGGGAATCAGACCATACTCACTAGTATAACTATAATAGAAAATATAGTAATAAGTGTTAGCAAAGATGTGAAGACATTGGGCACTTCATACGTTGCTGGTGGGAAGGTCTTGTAGTGTGATCACTTGGAAAATAACTATTTCCTCCAAAATGTTAAAACTACAGTTACCAAAAACCCAGCAGTTCTCCTGTTGGGTCCATACTTGAAAGAAATGAAAATACGTCTATATAAAAACTCATGTGAGTGTTCAGAAAACATTTACACTAGCAAAAAAATATGAAAAACATAAATATCCACTCATAGATAAATGAATCAACAAACACATCATATACATACAATAGTGTATTACTTGGCAATTTCGAAAGTGAAGTATTTGTGGATAAATCTTATATAAATGGAAATCAGACCATACTCATAGTATAACTATAACATGGATAAATCTTGAAAACGTTTTGCTGATTGAACTAAACAAATCACAAAAGATCATGTAGTATATGATTTCATTTATAAGACATTTTCAAAATAAACCCACAGAAGCAAAAAAAGAGGCTAGTTATTGAGAGAATGGAGGACAGTGCAATGAACAATAAATAGAATGTTGAAAATATTCTAAAATAAGACTGCGGTGCAAATTGCATGACTTTACAAATATACTAAAAATCAATTTAACTGTACATATTACATAAGTTGATTGTACAGTATATGAATATCTCAATAAAGACTGTTTTATCAACAGCTAAAAAGATTTCATGACATAAATCATTCTGTATTTTATAACAAATAAGAAAAACATCCAGGCATGAGGATGCATGCCTCTAATTCCAGCACTTAGGAGGCTGAGGCAGGAGGATCATTGAGAGTTCAAGGCTTGCCTGGGCAGCAAATTGAGCTCGAGGCCAGCCTAAACTGCATAGTGAGACCCTATCTCCAAAAGACCAAAATAAATAAATAAATAAATATTGTGTGTTCATTCCTAAGGATCCCGTAACAAAGTACGAAAACCCAGGAGGCTCTAAATAACAGAAGTATGTTATCTCAGTTTTGGAGGCTGGGTGTTCAAAATCAATTTATTATCAACACAGCTAATTCCTTCCAAGAGTTCCAAAGAATCTGTCCTATTCCTTTCTCTACTACTCTGTAGTTTTCTGTAGCTACATAGATACACTCTTTTGATCTCTGCCTCCTCTATCACAAGGGAGCCTCCCTCTTTGTGTTCATATGACCGTTTTCCTCTTTCGATAGATCCCAGTCATAAGAGAGTAAGGCCTATCCTAATGAACTCTTCTTAATGTGATTATATTCATATTTCCAAGTAATATTATGTTCATAGAAGCTTAGGACTTCAACAAGTAGTTTTGGAGTTAGGCCTGGTAGCTTATGCCTGTAATTCTAGCACTTAAGAGGCTGAGGCAGGATTGCTGGAAGTTTGAAGCCAGTCTGGGCTACAGAGTGAGTTCCAGGCCAGCCTGAATTACAAACCACGACTTTGTCCCCCAAAAAAGTGAGGCTTAGCCACAGCCTCTTTTGCAGGACACAGTTCAGTGCATAGCAGACCATAAGTTATTTCAATTGATCCTTTTACATAGTCCCTTGTTTTGAATAGTTTGGTGTTAGAAGCAAAGAAGGAACTAAATAAATATTCATTGATTGATTGAGCTATTCAATCTATATATCTGTCTGCTCTAATTTGCAAGATCTTTAAGGTTAGTCTATAATCTCACTTGAATTCATGTCTTAATGTTTAATTAAAAGAGTAGTTCCTTCTAATCAAAGGCTTTGCATTTACATCCTTTGCCAAAATAACTGTCTGATGGATTGTTTGCTGAATTGATCCAATCGGTCATTTAAGTGGAACCCTGTAAACCAGTCAATTCAGTCAAAATGATCTTGAAGTTAGCCCTGTCGGCTCAGCCTCTTTTAAAACAATTTAAGTTCAATGCCTCTTGCTTTGTCCTTGATAGAGATAGAGACTATTCTCACAGTAATCTTTCATTCTTCTCATATCCAGGCCAAACATAGAAAAATGTTTGTTAATTTTTATTTAAAAGCAATTAAGATATTTATTTTACATAGCATTATGTATTTATGTCACTCTTTTTAAGATGAAAGTACACAGCATTCTTTTCAAATATCCAATGAATATAGAAGAGTTTTATTATGGATCACTAGCTTTTGCTACTTCTTAATCTGTCTTTTTATCTCTCTCTCACAAACACACATACACGCAGTTAAATTTTCTCTATGACTAAAAACCACAATCACCTTTTATGCTTAAAAAACACATCTCAGGACTACCAAAAGTAACAGACTTGGATTCAGATCTTTTTGTGTATAATTAAATAAATTCTTCTATGCAACCTACTTTGAAATTTTCAAGGGTAATTGAATAAAAATACTTATTAATTCAGTTTAATCCTTAATTTAAGAAAGGAATTAATCTAATTCTTTTATTAGTACATATTTGTTAAATTATGAGGCAGTGAAGAAAATTGTTTTGAGAACTATCATGGGTGAGTTTACTACACTCTATTCCCGTTACTCTGTTAGTTTTCTTCTCACTGTTCTATTTCATTTTGAGTAGGTTAGATGTAAAGTACGTTTGCACAAAAGGCATATGTGTATGTTGTTTGTGAAGAAACATGTTTCTTACTATATGGAGAATGATAAAATATCTTAGTGATTCTAGTCCATTTATTCAAACAGGAAGGGTGAGTGGTACCCATCATTTTAAGAACAGTAAAATTGATTTTTAGAGCATTATATATATAAATGTATTTCATACTACTTCTGAGAATTTTATTTAATTTGGAGCAATTAACCATGAGAAAGAATCAATGTCTTACCAAATAAACAGGGAGATTTTCTTATACAAGACATAAAGAAAGGGTTCACAAATTTTCCCTTACTATCAGTCTTGGAAGTTGTGAGCCTTTCCCGGGGCTTGATGCCCTCTAACACTGTCTCTATTTCCTGGATTCTGCTCCCAGCAGCTGGCTATCCTGCCTTATCCTATGTCTCTCACCTTAATTTTCTCTTATAGTAATAGGCCAATTAGAGGTTGATTTCACTACTGCAACGAATTGTACTGAATACTTGGGCTACTTGCCCATATTAAAAGCTGAGGGGGAAATCAAAGATATTATAGCATGTTATTTATGAATTAATGTTCTCATGAAGTCCAATATACAAAGCATTATGGTCTAGTAGGAAGTAGATTTAGTAAAAAGATTATATTTTTTCTCCTACTGTCAGCAGTACTTGATGTTCTATGTGTAATCATATTAGTAATGTCCATATGTTTCTAAGTTCTCATAAGAGTCATAATAATGACCAACACTTACAGAGCACTTAGTATAGTTGCCTTTGTAGCAATGCAGACGTGAATCATTAAGAGCTTTATATTGTCTACTTTAGATACACGCATGGCCAATCTCCTGAAATGAGAGTATTTTGAGGGCAGAGACCATGACCCACTCATCTCAATATGCTCAGTGCCTAAAAAATAGCTTCCATAAAGCAGAAACTCATTCAATACTTACTGTGGATGCTTGTGCTTCTAATTTTAATTGTATGTATCGGTGATATAGATGAAGGCCTCTGGGCCCTCTTTCTTCATAGTGTCAATCACTAACGTGAATTTAGGCTTTTTCTTCCCTAGGGATATATTTATATACAGTTTTTCAATATGGTAGCTCCTACCTATGACTGCAAATATTGTTTAAGAATATTGGCAAGTTCTACAACTCTATATAAATATTATCATATATAATGTCATAATATTTTTGTGCAACATTGCATTTAAAAAGAAAACCATGGTAGGATGCATCTAGCTTTTAATTAATGGATTTTAACAGCTGCATAGCAACATCATGCAACCACCCCTAAATGCTGAATGTATATAAATCCATTGGTATATTTCTTCTCCTTTATTAAAATGATGCGTGTGCTTATTACGCTTTTTTCTCATAAAGAATTCCAGATAAAATCCTAAATTCATTTTGTCAGATGTTAATCTTGTTAAAATAACTTACTTTGGCTAATTTTAAATATTCTCAACCTTTTTTATTTCTCTATTGACTTTTCTATTTGTTTTGATACATGTAACACATCTTTAATTCAATTTGACATTAGAGCCTTTTGCACAGGAACATTCTGTATGTGTGCACTTACTGTCTCATGCACGTGGCCTCGTGGCTGTCTGCTCAGTTCTTCACTTTCCAACTATCATTTGGTGCTTACTTCTTTGCTTTCACTTTCTTCTATTTTTGGATCAATACTATCTGCTAATAGTGTTTTTATTTTACATACTGATTTGGAGGCCATTGATTTTTTCTAATGGTTATTTTAAAATTTTGTCATTAAAAAAACTTAATTTGAAACTTTCTTAGATGAAAAACCAAGCCATAACTGGCAGAAAAAATTTTCTAAAACCATTTTCAATAAAGGACTTGTATCCCAACTATGCAAAGAACTCTCAAAGCTCAACTATAAGAAAACAACTCAATTTTTAAAAAGAGTAAAAGATCTGAAGGAATGTCTCACACACACAAAAAAGATACAGTGGTGGTAAGTAAGCACATGAAAATCTATTCAATACCATGCGGTATTAAGGAATTATAAGCTTAAACAACTCTATGAGAGAAGCTAAGATTGGGAAAACAGATGATGCACAATGGGAGAGGATGTGGAGCAGTAAGAATTCGCATTCACTGAGTCTGGAAGTATTAAACGGCAACCGCTTTGGAAACGCTTTTCTTCAAAGTTTACAGTACAGCTGTTGTGCTCTGTGATAATTATCCAATTAAACGGAAGATGTGTGCCTGTGCAAAAATGTAAGGATCAATATCTATATCAGATTCATAATCCCTAAAATCTAGAATAAATCAAGCTTTCCTCCAGCAAATGAACTGATAGCTTGGTGCAGTGACACACACCTATGATCTTAGCACTTGGGAGGCTAAAGCAAGAGGATCACAAGTTTGAGACCGGATTGGGCTACACAGCAAGTAAAAGAATAAGTGACCTGATAGGCAGGGGTACATGTATACAATGGAATATATATTCAAAAAAGGAAATAAAATTTCAGTAGTGGATATATATTATTCATCATGTATTTTAAACTGTACAGCACAGTTCATTTAAACTGTGCACAACTGGGGTAGGTGTAGGGCTGTATGTGTATGGTATAGGGGATCAACCACAGGGCCTTACACCTTCTGGGCAAATGCTTTACCGCTGAGCTATCTCCCCAGTTTAAGTATGTGCAGTTATATGTGTTATCTGCTCATTTACTCTAAGTGTAAAATTGCAGTAAAAACAGTTCATTAATTTATGTTACTGCTGTCTGAGGTCATTTGATCATTAATGGTGATATGTCAGCTAGCCTCAAAAACAACCACCTAGAGAAGTGGGCGGAGCCTGAGAGCTGGGCGCCCGAGGGATCGGTCCTGCGTTTGGGCCGCAGCTCGGTTCAAATCGTGTACAGCCGAGAGAGCGAGTGCAGAGGGAAGAACGGCTTCAGCTCCTGAACCCGACAGGCTCAGAGCCGGCTGTAACCAGGATTTGTTGGAGGCATCGGAGCAGAGGGAACTCAGAGAACGCGCTACTGGGACAGACTGCGCCAATCTGGGCAGCGTTCCAGGATCCCGCTCAGAGCCCCACCCCCGCAGCCGGCGCTGCGTGAACTGGAGCAACAGTGACCGGCGGGATTTCTGAGTCGGGAAAAAGCTCCATCCAGGGAGAAACATCTGAACGGCATTCCTGTCTGCACGATCACAGGGTGAGTTAAGTGCGCGCTCTAACCGGTTTTTCCTGAATCGGGAAGAAGCTCAGCCCAGCGAGAGACATCAAAGCAGCTTGAAGATCTGCGGGATCTCTCCGGTGGGAAGACCTAGCTAGGCGCGCCAAAGGGATTTGTGAGGAGGGAAGGAGCTCCACCAGGGAGGAACACCTGAGGGGCCTGTCTGCAAGAATCCTGGGATGGCGAGCTGTTTATTCGCCCCGGCCAGGTCTTGGGGTAAGGAGTAGAAGCGGAAATCTCAGCAGACAGCTTAAGGGACATTCTCCCAAAGAGAAGGAACCATTGGAGCAGCCTCTGCAGCAGACCTTTGCCTGCTGAACTGCCTGTGGAATTTATAGCTCCACAGTTTGAATCTGATACCCAAAAATGGGAAAACAGAGGAACAAAACGCAGTCTCAAAACTCAACCCCACCCAGAACAAGTTTTGAAT
>PVLD010030729.1:0-16525 GCA_004027595.1 Dinomys branickii
AAAAAAAAAAAAAGAAAAGAAAGGATAGTAAGGGCAAAAAAAGGAGGACTGGTGTGTATAGTTCAGTGGCAGAGCACTTGCCTAGTGTACAGGCCCAGGAACTCAATCCCAGAAAGAGAGAGAGATACAGAAGCTAGAAAATGTGGGAGAGCCAATGTCTTCAGAACATGAAATACAAAGAGAAAGTCATAAAGGTTGTCATGGAGAAGAGAGAGATCATCTAAAAGCAATTAGATGCAGCAGCCAAAGACGGTGGAACAATAGCTTCAGATTACTGAGAGAAAACCACTGTCAATGTACAGTTTGCTACCTACCTAAATTATGTATTTAAGCAAAAGGATGAAATGAGGATACTTTCTGAAAACCAAAAACTGAGAGTTATCAGCAACAGATGCTCAGTAAAGAAGCTTCTAAGAGTACATAGCAGGATAACTATGTAACATAGCAGGATAAATGATCCCAGAAGAAAAGTCTGAGGTTTTAAAAACAATAATCATGTCTAGTTTGGAAGTTAAAAGCAAGATGAGTCAGGTGTGGTGGCACTTGTCTGTAATCCCAGCACCTGAGAGGCTGGGGAAGGAGGAGGCCAGCCTGAAATATACAGCGAGAACTTGTCTCAGAAAAAAAAGGTCCCACTCAAACCCAAACAAAATAGTGCTAAAATATCAGCTGTACCAATAACTTGTAATACAAGAGGACAGTGAATAGCATTCGAATTTTGGGAGGGTTAGACTTTATGTACATGTGCTAAAATTTTTAAGTAATTGTTAAGGATAGAAATAGAGTATATAACTTCCAAAACAGTAAAGGAAAAAAGCAGGATCAAAAGGACAGTCTGAAAGAAAAGAGGAAAGGAGGAGAAAATGCATGGCACCAAATAAAATAGTAGAAGTAATTCCAAATATATCAGCACTTAAATAAAATCACAATAAAGAGTAAATGGACTAAACTCATTAGTTCAAAGAAAGGTATCTTCAAGTTGGATTTTTTTTTTTTTTGAGACAGGGTCTCGCTATGCAGTTCAGGCTGGCCTTGAGTTCACTTTGCAGCCCAGGCTGGCCTGGAGCTCGTAATGATCCTCCTGCCTCAGCCTCCCCAGTGCCTGGATTACAGGCATGCGCCACCACGCCTGGGCTTCAAATTGGATTAAAATAAAACAATCCAGATATTTGCTGTTTCCTAAGCAAAACTTAAAGCACAAAGAGGTGGTAGATGTGAATAACTGACATTAGCTGTTATAACATTTAACCTGGAAGATTCCTGGGACTTAAAACAATGAAGTTTGTTTCTTTCCTTGTGCAGCACTGGGGATGGAACCCAGGACCACATGCTGGCTAGAAAGTGCTCACTACTGAGCTCCACCTCTGGCCCCAAGTTGATTTCTTTCCTTTGTGTGTGTCTTTTTGAGACAGGGTCTCACGAGGCAGGGATATAGTTCCGTGGCACAGCGCCTGCCTGGCAAGCATAAGATCCTGAGTTCGATTCCTGGAACCAAACCAAACCAAAAGAACTTACTTTGTAGCCCAGGCTGGCCTTGAGCTCACAGTGATCCTCCTGCCTCTGCCTCCCTAATGCTGGGATGAGTTGATTTCTTGCTCTCGTCACAGTCCATCCCTTACTGCTGCTCTGGCTAGCCATCTCCCCTTGGTCATCGGCATAGGGTCTGGGAGCCTGCAATCCTCCTATTAACACCTCGGAATCCTCCACCTCTGTCCATATGACAGGGGCTGGGGAGAAACTAGGAGACCCGATGTACTCAGGAACATTGCCCAAAAGTGTACCCATTACTGTGGCCCTCCTTTGGCCAGCACTCAATTCACACAGTCCCAACCAACAGAACTGCAAAATAAGCTGGGAGATGTAGACCTACGTTCACAGAAGAGGAAAGGGAATCAGCAAGTCATGGGGGATACTCCCCACCCAAACTGCAGCACAGAATTAGGAGAAACTGAGCAGTCCACCGCCAAGGGAGGACGTGTGTAACACAGACTGTTCTCAGTAACCGTGCCGTGGATGAGATGAGTGGCACGGAGGGGACATAAAGAATGCAGTGACCATGCTTGATCAGAAGGCCACTGAGAGAACTTCGCATCCAACTGTAGAGAATGCGCATTTTTCTGAAAAGTGCAAGGAACAGTCATGAACACTGACCATGTACTTGGCTGTAAAGAAAATCTCAACAGATATTCCAGAATCAGCATCACACAAATCATGTTCTCAGATTAGAGTACAATTGGACAGAAAAAAAGATACTAAATAACAGAAAGATAGCCAAAGGAAACAGTGCAGGTGAAGAGGCCTATTCTAGTGTTAATTACCTACAGCAGGGAAAAACTAGGATCTGAAATACCCAGGTTAAATTTTTTTGGGGGCTAGGCATACAGCTCAGTGGAATAAGCACCTGGCGGGCAAGCGCAAGGTTCTGAGTTTGATCCCCAGTACTGGGAAAAAAAAACCCACTATTAAAAAAAATTATGCTTTTTGACCCAAGGGGCTATCATGTGAGTATTAAAAGTATTTCTAAATGGATTCTGTTTAAGACATACTATTAAGTGAAAAGTTTAAATCTACATGTTACCTGTGATTATGACCATGTGAAAAACATTGGGGTGTCTAGACAGATTAGCATGGTGTAAGCCGTGAAAACAGCTGCTATGTTGGTAGATTCTGCGTCATTCTCCTTTGAAAAGGACTTCCTGTGGCGTGGCCGCACTGTGGAATACATTCTGGGGAGATGAAAGTTCCAGCTAATGAAACAAGAGAAGTAGGGACCATGAAAGGGAGAGTGTGTCTTTCCTCATCTTGCTCTCTGAAACGTTCTTCAGCTTTGTTATTACACAAACTGCGGGTGGGCTGAATGTGAGACGCATTTGACTGGATAAAGAACTGCTTCCCAAAGTAATGAATGAGAATGTATGTGACTCACAAGGGCAAGCTGGCATTTTTCTATTCCGTTAGCACCCATTATATGCTCTGAAGACAAGAAAATTATCCTCCATTTTGGGGATATCAAATGAGGCTATATTAATATCAAAGAGTGCATGTTCATGTGAATATGTTCTAGTGGAAATCATAAACATTTGCTCCGATATTCTTTATCATTTAGGAGACTATTTTAGCACAGGAGAACTGTATTTTATTTATCATATGCTCTGGAAAGGTGTGGTATAATCCTGGATCACAAAAGAAATCAATAATTTGCACTGTATCAGGAATGTGAATCTATCAATTCAAAATGAAATTGGTAAAAATTACCCAAAACAGTCTTTATGCTTGAAAAACATCCAAAGTGCTACATCAGAGCCGAGGCTGCATTCCACCTCAGGTGCGCACCATGCTCAGTAATGCTCAGGTATGCTGTGTCATGCCTATGGCAGCAACAGTCCGTTACTACTTTCATTATGATTCACAAGCTGTTCTGTAAAAACAACACGCACCTACGAAAAGGCACTGGAGGCTGACTCAAGAGCAGCCTTCTTGCCTGTGAATTTTAGTATTTGTGCTCAGCATGGCCTATTCAGATTTTTTAAAACGAAAATAATCAAAATTGAATGAAATCTTAGGAACTAACATCCTCATCCTTTCTTGAACAATAATGTATGCTGCTGCTTCAAAGGCAGCTACTAGAAATAATTTATTCAGATTGAAATCCTGTCAGTAAAACATACCTGCACCTACAGTAACACAAAAGGGCTTACGAACGCACCATGCTTTTGGTGAAGACAGTAGACCAAGGACCTGTCTCATTTGATTGTCCTTTATTTATAGACAAACAACTTTGGTGTCCTGTCAATTAGCTCTGTGTCACATCAGGGAAAATACTGAAGATACAACTGTTGGTACCAGGCAAATACTTCCTTTTCTTCTTCTTCTTCCAATTCACTATCTGAGACTAATTCTTTAAATTTCACAATGTCAAAAGATGGGCTGGAGAACACAACTGTTTCTTGTATCCTTTTAGGTGCTTTGTCTCCTTGCGGTTGCTAGGATTATAAATAAAAGTTGCAAGTGTTCTATATTTGGCTTTTTACTACTTTATATTTTTTAATCTGACTATATATACTTGGCCTCATCTCCCAAAATTTTACAACAGATTTTTTTACCATTACAAAACATCAACGTATGTTTATTTAAATATCCCCCTGATGTGAAAATATTCTCTATATAATATGGCATTTTTTGGTTTGTTTGTTTTATTTTGTTTCTGAGACAGGGTCTCACTATGTAGTCCAGGCTGGCCTTGAACTTAAGGCAATCCTCCTGCCTCAGCCTCCTGAGTGCTGGGATTACAGGTGTACACCACCACATCTGGCTTACCATACAGCTTTTAGTAAGTTTAGATAGAGCCATATCTGTTGTCCCAGCTACTTGGAATGCTACGACAGGACAATCAGTTGAGGACAGGAATTTGAGGCCACTCTGGGCAACATAGTAAGTCTCTCAAAATCAACAACACAAGCTTAGAAATTTTTAGAAAAGCACCATCAGAAATGTGTTGAAGTTTACAGTGTCATCATATGGCGATGAGGTTTTTTTTTTCAATTCATGCTGACATGCAGTCAAAGCAGATGTTGTTTACCAGAATAGCTACTAATATTGTTTAAGAATTATAAATATTGTTACCAAGATGAAACTAGCTTTATACCATCCAAGGTATAATGTGCCCAAGGTTTTTCAGCCTTGAATTTGCAGATTAGGAAACTCTTATGCAAGTAGAATATCTCACAGGCCATTTGAATATTGCCCAAATCAACGAATCCAGGACAAGATCAACTTACAGTTACTTCAGAAGCATCTTTTTTCTCTGGTGTCATATAAGCTTTTCTCATTTTTTCAACTTTCATTTGTGCTTGCTTGGATCGACGCCCCAGATGTCTCACTGTGCTTTGCTGCTGGTAGGGCCGATATAAAGGCTGCAGACTTGATAAGGTTGGAGACCTAGATGTTTGTTACACACAGAAAAAGCACACAAAATAAAATGTAAGTGTAAGGCAAGTTCCAAGTTGTACTAAAACTTTAGCAAGTATATCCCAGACCTCAATCTGCAGAACACTGTGTGCCAGCTTTTTGGTTCTAGGTCACTGATGCTTGAGTTGCCAAGCATTGCTGTGTATCTGGTACTTAGAATTGTGGGGCTCATGACATGCACAGCAGCGATGATGACAATGATAGAATCTGCTATCGATTTAAAAGAAATTTTTCTAGAAAATACTATTAGTAGACATTGAGTTTTTAAAATGCCATATGCTAGCACCAAAAGAGTATTACACGTCATAATGGTTCAAAAGAAAACTTGAGCATGTGAGTGTGTATGATACTTAGGGTCGGACTCAGGGCCTTACACATGCTAGGCAAGCATTCTACCGCTGAGCTACATCTCCAACCCATTTTTAAAGTTTTTATTTTGAGACAGGGTCTCACTGGGTTGCTCAGGCTGGCCTCAAACTTACGATCCTTCTCCATTACCCTCCTAAGTCGCTGAGACTACAGGCATGCACCACCGTGCTCAGTCAGAAGCTTTTTTTAAAAATTTGTGTCAGGATGGGACATAATTGGTGCCATGCCCACAATCCCCTTGGCCCCCCCACTGCAAGGCGTATCAGCTCAACCATGTCCATTTGCCAGCACTTGCATCAATGGTCCTGACAGCTATCTTTGAAAACAAAAGCCCATGGGCAGACAGGCTAGAAGTGCCTGAGAATGAATTCCTCCTTCCTAAGCGACCCTTACCCAGTGACTGATGGGCGTTGGTCTAGCAATGTGGTAGCCCCCTCTGGGGTAACTTGGCTCTGACATTCATAGCGGGGGGTAAAGCTCCAATTACAGTGGCGACTTGCTTGTGAAGTTTTTTTTTTGTTTGTTTGGTTTTTTTTGTCTTTTTGAGACAGGGTCTCACTATGCAGTTTAGGCAGGCCTTGAGCTCATTTTGTAGCCCAGGCTGGCCTTGAACTTGCAATGATCCTCCTGCCTCAGCCTCCTGAGTGCTGGGATGACAGGCGTGCGCCACCATGCCCGGCTGCTTGTGAATAGTTTGGTTACCTTCCCTTCTGTTTTGCTTTCTGCTCAAGCCACCAGCGGTCCTGGGATTCCCTGCCAAGTAAACTACTCAGACTCAAATCCTCATCTCAGGATTCGCCTCTGTCTGGGAGACCTCAAACTCAGACTGTATTCCAGGAGCCTTTTATAAACATATTTTTCCCTAATTGATTTAGAATTTGGCTCCTTATTTGGCTCTTAAGTGAGTCATTCTTGGATAATCCTTAGCAAGAATCCAAATAGCAGAGCCAAGGGTTATATAGGGTGGCAAAGAAAATGACATCATTTATTTGACCTTGGTGGTAACAGGGTTAAATTCTCTATTCAGTGCTCACATGGATGAGCTAGAGAAAAATCTATTTCATGATGACAGACTGTGTCCTAAACAGGCCATCTGTCTAGCAAATGTATAGCCTTGATCATAAAATAAATGGGTGAAATTATATTATGGGGTCAGCTCTACTCATCCCCAGTCCTGAGGAAACCTCACCATGTTTGCTTAACCGGGGTCATCAGTGTCTTCGTCATGTCCTAAAGGAGTATTTTCATTCAAATACGAGTATGTGAAAACAGATTGCCAATAAGTCTTCTTCAGTCCTACCGTGTCTTTCTTTTTCCTAAGAACGCCAGCTTCATTTGTAAGTAAGATGGGCTAGGTGAGTGTTAGGAATGGGCAGAAAAGAGGGCTATAATTGAGGCAGTCACATTCTGTCCATGCTGTTTCAGATCATAATACGTCTATTTTCCTACAGCATGCCTTTCCAAAATGTGAGCTGCTTCCCATGCGACTGGTGAAGAAGGGAATAATGTCACTCTAATTTATGTGCAATTTCCTAGGCAAGGTGACCAGAATAGCGAGCATCGAATTATAACCTTCAGCACACCGTGCTGCACGAAAGGTGGGGGCGCCTTCAGCCATATTCGCAAAAACAAACCTTAGCACCTCTACCCTGGGCTCTCCCCAGAGGCCTGAGGCCCCCAGCTTGCCCTTTCGACGCTCCCCAACCTGCCGGCCTCGGAATGCTCTCGGTTCTCAGCTTGTTTCACCCCTCGACCCAAGGCTCCCCTTCCATCTGCACACCGTCTGGTGGCCATGACCTAATAAAGAGTCGCCGACATGTCCCCCTCTATCGCTCTACAGGTTTTGCATTTGCTGTGGCAACCTCCAGCTACTCGAGCTGCCCATCTGGTGGGACAAGTTATCTCCCCAGGTAGCAGTTGTATTTTTTGTTAGTGCTGTTCACAAAGTTGCGTACATTTTGGCCAATCTGCCCCCAACTTGAATTTTCCCATATGCCCTATTATTATCTTTCATGAGCTCTCTGGCAGAATGTGAGCATTTTCAGAAATGTCTACTGCATTGGATCCTTGAGGAAGGACGTGATTTACCTAACTTCAGAAACAATCTGTAGCTAGCGTTGACGCATCTCTTCCGTTCGTGGTCTCTGTAACAGATACTTAATTTCTTTTTGTAAACGGTCTGACATTACTCCACATTCTGCATAATTAACTATGTCATATATCATCATTGTCCTGGGGATGCTTTTGAGGTTTAATCTTCGCCAAAGGTTATTCTTGCCACCAGATGATGCAGGGATCTCATCCAGAAGACTGGAATACTATAAGGAAAAATAATTTGGAATGATCGGTTGTACATGGTCTCTAACGGTTTTAGACACATTTCACACAGTTCCCCTAAAGTGTCACTTCCTCCAAAAGGCACTCTTTGGGCTCACCTGTGGACTCTATGGACAGCTCTATTTTATGACTATTACTGCTGCATTGTAACTAAAGGTGTCTGAGCCACCTGATGCACCTTAGCTCCCTCACTGGGAGCCAGGAGCCACATTACACAGCATTGGCACATGGCACCATGCTCACTAAATGTTTCTTTAATGCATAAATGTTTTCATGGCACATAGAACTTAAGTAAATGAAACTCAGGAAGGGCCTAAAATTCACAGTAGCTCTCTGTTCTGCTATCTTGTAGTGGTCATTTGTTACATGCCTGCATTGAGAGAACATTTGAACAAAATCTTTTTAGAAATAATGAGCTCATCTTTGGTGCATAGTGAAGAATTTCACTATTTTCATTTGGAGTATTTGTAGAAATCCCACTTTACATTTTTCCAACTTGTTTTTGTTTTTTGAGACATAGTCTTACTATATAGCCCAGGCTGGCCTTAAATTTGCAGCAATCCTCCTGCCTCAGCCTCCTAAGTGCTGCAATTACAGGTGTGCACCACCATGCCCAGCCAAATTAGGGTTTTAAAAATGAAAATGTATAGTCAATTTAACATTATAAATGATACAGATAGGGCAGAAGGATCTACCAGACTAGGCAATAGCACCTACGATGCTAGGAAACAGGGAGGCCTTTAGGGTATAATACATACAGGCTCACACACTTCCTACATCACACACTTCCCACATCACACACTTTCACACACACACAGAGGCAGCCTTCCCTTGGCACCACTTTCACATGCATGCATTTCAGTCAATGCTGTTTCCTTGAATAATACCAGGCCCCCAACAACAGAGTGCCACTTGAGAAGCCACTCCAGTACAACTGGGGCAACCGCATAAAGTGCAAATTTGGCTGCTGGTTCTTCAGTTCTAGACCACCACAGAGATGACAGATGTTCACAATTAGTGACAAATCATATCATTCTTTTTAACCTTTCAGTGGTTGGTTACTTTGAATCTGTTCTTTAGCTTACATGCAGATGGCAAAGAATGTAGTTGTGTGGTCTTTGTTTTGTTTTGTCTTTTTGATACAGCGTCTCACTATGCAGTTCAGGCTGGCCTTGAACTCACCTTGTAGCCCAGGCTGGCCTCGAACTCACAGTGGTCCTCCTGCCTCAGCCTCCTGAGTACTGGGATTACAGGTGTGTGCCACCACGCCCGGCTGTGTTGCCTCTTTGTGCTAACCATACGTGACATTTTACAGAGCTGGATAACTCAAACAGCACTGGCCAGTGACGGGAAAGTGGGGCTGAAACCAGAATCACAGATAGGTGGAACCCTAGAAGAAACCAGTGACCTCAGGGAAGCTGACGCTGCTGGCACTAAAAGGGAGTAGATGTGCAGCTAGAGGAACATGGCAAAGACGAATTTAGCAACATAAGCAAGGGGAGTGGCCGTGACAAAAAGGATGAGGCTGTTCCACAGGAAGTGATGCTGGCCCCAAAAAGTTTCACATTAAAGGGATGCTGACATGCTTCACAGCATTTAAAGTGCACAGAGTAAAATGCTGGCAGCTGAGCCAAGCTCAGGAGTGTGACGATCCACCAAGGCACAGAAAAGATGCCTGTTCCCTACTGCAGTTCACACAGTAAGAACAAGAAGGCAAGTGCTGTTCACATTATTCCTGATAAGCTGTTTTTTGGTTTTTTTTAGGACTGAAGCCAGGGTCTCCCACCTCCCACATGCTGTGCAAGTGCTCTATCCCTGAGCTACATCTCCAGTCCACTTTTTCACTGCTCTGGGACTTACTTACAAGGTAATTCACCATGCAAAGTACACAACTCAGTGGGTTTTAGTACTCACAGTTGCTAAGCTTTCCCAAAGAAATAAAACTTTCATTTCCAATATATCTCATATTTTAAATTATAGCATGCTAAAAGTGTGGGTTTTTTCCTTTCATTTTCCTATACTGTATATTTATGACAGACAGGGTTTTTAATGTTTTTTTCAAGAAATTTTAAAGGTCACAGGATAATTGCAAATTTCCCCACTGATTATTAAGTTTGCTTTGTGTGATTTCAGCTTGCACGATCATTTTTATGACTCCACATTACTGTTCACAGTGAAACTGCCTGTGCATTTGATTTCCCAAGAGTGGGGTAGTAAAATGAGTAAATACTGCAGGCCTGTCAAGGGCCTGCATGGTCATTTATTCACTGTGTGACCTTGGGCAAGGTTTTTTGGACCTCATCAAGCCACGTTTTTTCTCATCTGTAAAAGGGTCACATAATTTACAAACTCCAAGATTAAAGGAGACAACATGCCTGTAAAAAGCTAAACACTGCTGTCATGAGCTCAGTAAATGTCCATAGTCATCTTATCTCTCTCTTTCAATACCCTCTCCAAAGACTCTTCTTTATGACACCAATCCTTAACATATTACTGATCTGCAAGGATGTGACCCATATCCATAGCAAAGATAGCGGACATCCCAAGCTCTATATGCTTCCTGGTCCAGTCCCCTGATCTCATTGCTTATCCTCTGACAGAAAGAAAACACTCAGGAGTCTCTAAGGTGCTACATTAATTTCAGGTTTCATATGGAAGCGAGTGAGCGAAGAGCTAAGGCCATACACATTATTATGAAGCAGAATTTAGGGATCACTTGTTTTTCTAACCCTTGCAAAATGAGGATGTGATATGTACATGTACCAACTCCCCATGATGAACGGAATCATTATGTACTGCAAACATGTACCAATAAAATTTTTAAAAAGTATTAAATGGTAAATCTAAGACTTAACAAAAAATCCCTTGCAGGCCGGCACTTATTCTACTGAGCTATATCCTCTTGCAAAATTAGAGTAATAGCGGTACTGCCCTCTCTGGGCTGTTCTGAGAATAAAATGAATAATAACCCTGGCTATTACTATTCAGATGTCTAGCTTAAGTGCCCTGATTCTGCACTGCTAGCCATTGAGTTATACAAACAGAAACCTAGGAGTCACGCTTTATCTTCCCTCCTGGACACTCAGGCCTTCTGGGTGTAAATGCCATCTTGTGTCTCCAGAATCACAGCCCTAAACCCAGGCTAATGCATTAAATACAAAGTGTGGTTGAAATTTACAATGAATGTTTAAATTTAAAATTTTTATTACAGTAAAGGACACATTGTCATTGATCCCCCTCAAAGTACTCCCCTTTCAGCCGGGTGTGGTGGCACACACCTGTAATCCCAGCATTTGGGAGGTTGAGGCAGGAGGATCATTGTGAGTTTGAGGCCAGCCTGAACTGCATAGTGAGACCCTGTCTCAAAAAGAGAGAGAGAAAAAAAAGTACTCCCTTTTGCTTTGAACACATGTATCCTATCATTCTTGCCACATTCTGAAGCAGTTCTGGAAGTCTTCCTTCGTGAGTCTTTACGTGGATGTGAGCAAAAATACCGTATAGTGAATGCTACTGCCGAGTGACATCCAACTGAAAGGCAGGCTCATGAAAACATTATATTGTGTGCTTGTCCCCTTATTCACAGGATCTGGCACTGTGTACCTTCGGGCTCTTCCCCAGAGTCAAAATGACCAAGAAAGGTAAATGTTTTGAATCTATTCAGAATGTCAAGACAGCTCCAATGCAACAGCATAACTAAAGACACTCACAAAAGAGGACTTCAGAACTGCTTCCAAAAGTGGCAAGAATGATAGGTATATTCACATGGGAGGGGAGAATTTTGAGGGAGATGAATGGCAATGAGTCTTTTACTGTAATACAATCTTTAATTTTTAAAAAAAGTATTCACTGTATTGTTAGTCACATCTACTAAAGAATCTCTTCACTCAAGAGATTTCAAACAATGCACAAGCTCCTCACTGCACACAGAACAGAGAAGAAAATGAACCCTTTACTGTGATATAAAGCCCTGCATACCCTGTTAACAGCCCTGCAGCCTGACCACAAACCATGTGCTGTGTGCACTGCCTTCCTCGACCCCAGACGTGCTTTCAGGGCCGGTAACTGCTCCTCCTGCCACACAACTTTTGCCTGCTGGAGCCACCTGCTCACCCCCAGACTGACACTTGTCATTGTCTGCCTGCCTAACTTCTACCTAGTGCACAGAGCCATACTATTCAGGTATGGAATAGTACTGTGCTTTAGGAAGAGGGCCCCAGCACACGGGCCATGATTGTTCTAACTCAGTCATGAGAAAGGATGCCATTTTCCTTTGTCAGTGATTGGCTTAGGGGGGACATGTGACCCAGCTCTGACCAATTAGACCTGACAGGAAGTTTACTGGGGGCTTCTGGGAAAGATCTGCCTTCTTGAGATGAAGAGAGAAAGATGTTAGGAGTCCCAGTCTTCCCGTCGCTTGAATGGAGCTGAGGATGTGATAAATATCTTGTTACTATGCAAAGGAAGCCAAGAGGACTCGGGAGAAGCTGACCTAGAACCCTAATGTTCTTGAGGTGCTGAATTGGCCTGGGAACTGGCTACCTGTGAACTTCTTTAACTGGACAATGAATAGTCTTTATTGTGTAAGCCTCTTGTGGTTGACAGTACTCTGCTCCTTGCAGCAGAAAGCATTCAATCAAGAGGAGGGATCACACCCTCACCAGGAACTATTTTAGTGCCCTGTAGTGATTTTTAAAAATGGAGATAAAACTCACATAATATAAAATTTGCAATTTATACCACTTTAAAGTATGCAATTCAGTAGTTTTTAGTGTATTTACAACACTGTGCAACCATCACCACTAATTCTAAAACATTTCCATCATGCCATAAAGAAATCCCATTTTCCTTTTTTCTTTTTCTTTCTTTTTTTTTTAAGTGGACAGAGTCTCACTAGGTAGTTCAGTCTGCTGGCCTTGAACTCACTATGTAGCCCAGATTGGTCTCAAGCTCACAGGGATCCTTCTGCCTCAGCCTCCTGAGTGCTGGGGTTACAAGTGTGTGTCCCCATGCTTGGCAAGAAACCTCATATTCCTTAGCTATCATCAGCTGCCCTGCTGCCCAGACATAAAGGGCCATGTATGACATGACTCCTTTCCATGAACTGTCTAGTGTACACAAACCCATAGAGACAGGAAGCAGGGGTTAAAATGCTGGGGGAATGTGGATCAACTGCTTATGGGATACTGGGTTTCCCTTTGGGGCAACAAAACAATCCTGGAACCTGATGGTAGTGATAGGTTCTTGTTGATACGAATATATTTAATGCCCTTGAACTATGTACACTAAAATGGTCCAAATGGTAAATGTTACATTCTTTGTAGATTACCACAATAAACACATGTATTATTCTTTCTTCTTGGAGGACAGGAGGGCCTTTTTGGTTTTATTTGGCTTTCAATAGCTAAATCTAAATTCCTTACGTGCATGTAGTCTTGCATGGTAACAATATCTACATGGTCAGTTACTTTGAACTTCTGAAAAAGACGTTCATCTTCCATAATTTGCTCATAAAATTTCTTTTTTCCCATCATTTTGCAAGCATCGATTACTCCCTACAAAGAAAACAGAAAACAGATTAAAAAAAAAGTAGCATTGTAACATTTTTAGTGATCAGCACATGCTTTCTATATTTTTTCCTGATAAATACATCAAATATTCCTTTCCCCTAGGAGTCTGCTATTCAGTAGAAAGGCTGTATTTATAAGGAGGAGAATAAATGGAGATTTTTTAAGTCACTTGTAATTTGCTTCCATGCTATAGCTATATGGTTTTTAAATGCAGCTAGAGTAGCAGAGTCCGCAATTCTCAAAAGACCAGATTTTAAAAATCTGTTTCTTCTCCTTAAAAACCATTCCTTTGCTTTAAAAGATAGAAGCAGCCTCTAACGTCATCTGTGCCGTCAATGCAGAGAAACTTATCGGGTGATTAAACAGGTTGCCCTAGGAACTGCAATGAAAGGTGTTACCGGGCCGACACTCTTTTATGTGTCACTTAATACACTGTCCCCAGACAGAAATATGTACGTTTCAAGTTGCTTAGGTGTCTCTCCCCTTCAGACTTCATTCTTGCCGGCCAAAGAAGCAAATAAAGGATTTTTCTGTCTGAAATGTCAACAGTTTATACTCGAGGAAAGCATCTGAGAGATGAGAGAGAGAAGAATCACGCAGGAAATATGGAGGCTTAAATGCTGTCCAGCTGGATAGACACCAGACCTCTTCTCATGTGCCCATCCCTGTGTGAAGAGCTTAACACAGCCTGGCAAGACAGCCTGAGGTATTCTCCGCCCCCCAAGTATGTGCTGACTTCCGTGACACATATTTATATTACGGACCTGCGTTTCCGGCCACAAAGCATCTGTTTACATTGAGGGAGGCTGGTGGAGAAGAAAATCCAAATATCTTTTGATTCTAGGTTGGTTTTTCTTTCCCCTCATATCTCATAATGTGCCCTTTATGAAAGTGGGGAGGTACTGTGAGAATGCTGATGGGGGCCATGAACACAAGTGACTGCACAAGGATCAAAATCCAGAATCTTTGTTCTTTTTACTTAACACACAGCTCAACAGCTAGCCTTTGTGTATTTTCTACTCCAATTTCAATTTTGTTATCTAGAACATTTTAGAAAAAAATTGCAGAGCCTCAAAGACATATGGAAAACAAAACAGGAAGAAAATATTGAAGTGGTTATAGTTTTATTCCTAATGTACTAAATCCTAGGGTCAAAACTGTTCACTGATAATATGACACGAAGCCTTCCTATCAGTAGATAATTTTTCTTTCCATTTTATTATTTTTTCTACACATTATACATCTACAGAAAAGACAGTATTGGCACATCTCTCCATTATGCTTCCTTGTCATTAATTCCTTGTGAGTTCTAATTAGACAGCTCCTACAGTGACACTAAAGTACAAACACACCACTGCTCACTGAACAGGTACAGAAACCATATAATTTCTGCTGTAGGGACTTCTTTAGGGACAACTGTATTTTATTTTAGTTGAGGTTACTTAGAGGATATATTTATTGTCAGCACCTCCCTCCACTGCCTCACTCAGCCACCACCACCAGTCTCTCCAAGCCCCAGTTTCCTTATTTGTACAGTACCTCAGCTGTGTGGCTCAACTGTCTCTGGCCCTTTCCAGTTCCTTAACCAAAGAAAAATAGGCCTGGCAGCATAGGACAAACTCTCAGCCCACTTGTGAAAGGGGCCGGCTTTCCAATGGCCAAGATGTTCTTTCTCAGACATCCGATAGGTGTGGTCACATTCAGGCAAATCTTTCCCCATAGCAAGCAAGGGGAAGGAAGATCCTAGCCTTAGAAGAAAAGAGTGGGCAAAAATTAGGCCACAGTCCCAGGATGCCAGCCAATCAGAGTAGGATTCAAGATGCAGGTTCTGTTCTTAGAGAATGATTCAAAGGCCAAACTGGGGACACCTCTAATCTGACATTTCCCACAATGCTCAGCATCACTGTGGCCCGAGAGCCCCTATAGCCTGGTGGCTACTTGCTGGCCAAGATCCATACTTAGGCTTGTAAAGTTATAAAGTTACTCTAAGATCTCACGTCACTTTCCCATCTCTGCTGGAAATTCTTGCTCATGAAAGGAGCAATAATTCGTATCCCTGCACTGGGACAGTTTCTTGGTTTGCAACAGTTAATTTCTATCCAGACTCAGATGCAATAAAAGGACGGTAACTGCTGGGATTGTTACAACCTTGAAATGTTCACAGCACAGTGGGAACGCAGACAGTGTTCAAGTCTCAGTTGTGGCCCTGACAAGTCTTTCCAAGGTCTAGCTTCTGCATAGGCAAAATGTAAACAGTATGTGCCTCTCGAGGGACTGAGGAACATGTGGAAGAGTGCGTACAGAATGGTTCTGGACTCCCAGGAATGGTTAAGATACCAGCTTTGGGCTCAGTCCCCTCACTGTCTAGTTGAGAGACCTTGAGCAAATTACTTGGCTGCCAAGAATAATAACAGAATACACATGATAGTGTTTATGGGAATTAAATGAAACAGTACACAGAAAATATATAAGATACAAATGATGAGAGTGATCCAGTAGCTGGGTGTGGTGGTGCATGCCTGTAATCCCAACACTTGGGAGGCTGAGGCAGGAGGATTGCTATGAGTTCAGGGCCAGCCTGGGCTACATAGTGAGATTAAGGCCAGCCTGAACTACACACTGAGATCCTTTCTCAAAAAAGAAAAGTAAGTGAACTTAGACTAAACATCTAAGGAGACCCAAACTGACTTTCATTTTTTTTTTTTTTTTTTTTTTCCGGTACCGGGGATCGAACTCAGGACCTTGCACTTGCCAGGCAAGCGCTTATGCCACTGAGCTATACCCCCAGCCCCTGACTTTCATATTAAGAAATAAGTAAATTTAAGAAAAGTTAGATTGGTTTGCTAAAGATATAATACCTTTGTTCAAAGAGCAAAATGGGATGAAAAAAATTCCATTTTTGCAAATTTTCTATCAATCACAAGTCCAAGTATTATTAGAGTTTGTCTGATACCCCCTTCAAGCTGGGTATGCTATCATTTAAAATTCATTATAAGGTTTGGCGAAAAGCTCCCGCTGAATAGTATGATCACATTTCTACAATTGGAACCAACAAAATTATAAATATCAGTATATT
Source organism: Dinomys branickii (assembly GCA_004027595.1). Lineage (NCBI taxonomy): Eukaryota > Metazoa > Chordata > Mammalia > Rodentia > Dinomyidae > Dinomys > Dinomys branickii. Next base: position 16,318 of record PVLD010030729.1, read on the forward strand.
TTCTTTTTTTTTTTTTTATTTTAGAAACACAAAAGTACAAAAACATATTGACAAACAGACACCCATTATCATAGAAAATAGTACAATCACAACTAATCTATAGACAAGGTGATATGGTCTCAACAGTAGTTGTTGCTTTATCCATTGATATCTTCGAATTGTAGATGTATGGACCCATATACAGACATGCAAATTTAGTCAGACAGTT
>PVLD010030730.1:0-16524 GCA_004027595.1 Dinomys branickii
TGTTCCATCAAAGGTTGTGAAGAGAGAAAAAAAGAAAGAGAGGACAGAGAGAGGGAGGGAGGAAGAGGAGAAGGAAGAGGAAGAAGAAGGACGAGGAAGAAAGGGAGGAGGAAAGGAAGAGAAAGTGGAAGGGGAGGAGGAGGGCAAGGAAGAAGGAGAAATGGAGACAGAGATGGAGTCTTGGAGAGGAGATTAAATGAATGGTAAGATAAAGGGGGGAAAAGAGGAATTTGAATTAGAGGATGTGGTGGATAAAGTAGTATCTGTGAATTTATTGGGAAAATGTATTTTCTTCCAAGTACACAGCCATCCCCAGAGCTTCTGGAGAAATACAGAAGGAGATTGGTGAGAGGACAGCCTGAGTGAGCTCCCCTGCACACAGAACTGTCTTGTCTATTGGAGCTATGAAAAACCATCTCTCCCACGCTGTACACCAGCACTCCCGAACTTTGGGCTCAGTGCCTTCTGCCATCTGATGAACTGAGGGCACACATTTAACAACTTCTTGCTTTCATTATCGCTCTTGTCCAGGGCCGCTCTGGCAAGGACCATTCAGAAGTGTATTGATGGCACAGTCGTACAACTGCACTACCATGGCAGGCAGCCCGTGGCTAGAGAGCAGGGTTGGGAGGGTAGGGGCCCCAGGGCTCTTTGCCCCATGGATCCTATGACATTAGTTTGATCTGTTTTGGAAACTTCTGCAAGGGCCAGTGTCATAGGGTTCCCTTCACCTCGGGCCTAGTATGACAGCAAAGGATGGAGAGTTCTAGGACTCTGAAGCTTCAGACACTGTAGAACTTTAGACTCCAATGACTCCCCGGGGCATTTACAAAAACTCACCTATCTCCTAATGGCAGAGCCTAAGGCAGAATCATGTTCAAGGTCACATAGCCCAAAGTAAAAACTGTATAGCACAATCTTGCCCCTATCCTCTCAGAGAAAGATTCTGGGCTTTGCTCAGTATCTCCCTTGTCTTCTCTCTTACTCCAAGGCAGAGCCATAGGAACAGTTCCAGGAAACCACATATTTCTTCTCTGGTGTCTTCTAACTGGTGTCCCTCTTCTTATACGCCAACCACTTTCACTATAAGCCCTCCTTGGTAGACTTTGCACTCTAGGTCAAGAGACCTGTGCCTGTCAGAGGCTTCTGAAGGGAGAGAGAATACTCACAGTGAACCCAGGTTCTGTTCAAGATTTGTCTGTTTTACTGACCTACCCTGGCTAATCTTAGCTAGCACTTGGTGCTCAAATACTTTCTTTCGATATTACTATTAGCAGTAAGGCAGATTTCTTGTAGTAGTCCCCAGTTTTTTGCTGCTTGTCCATCTTTTCTTAGTGTTTCTTTTTCTGAGGCAAGGATTGTATTTCGTTTCTCCTTCTCTTCGCCCTCACTGCCACCTGCTGCTTCATTCCAACCCACTCTGCTTCTTCCCAGCCTGGCCTCAGCTCTTCAAATACACTACATTCTTGGGGTAAAATTTTTACTAACCAATTCCCACACCGTGTTCTTGACTTGTCTCAAAGTTGTTGAAATTGCCTGTATCCCTGCCTCTGGCTTTTTTAAAGCTTGTTATGTGAATTTACATAGATCTTACCTGTCTTTGGGTCTCTGTTATCCTATCTGTGCAATTATCACCCTCCTATCCTACAACTTGGTCACGATCCATCATGGAATCAACAATTTGCATTTTGTTCTCATTCAGGTAAAAAGAAGAAGTACTTGGAGGAAATTATTTTAAAAGACAAATTTGTCTTTATTTTGTTTCTAGAGCTGGGGGGAGGAGGAGTGTTTATTTGCTAATAAATAAGAGAAAGGCAAAGGTGGAGAAAGCCAGGAGCAAGGGGTGCGTTGGACAGATCTGGAAGAGCTCGGTGAGACAACATGTAGGTTTTTGACCCTGATGCCTTTGTCACTGCCACCACTTCTATGGATTGTCCTGCTTGTGCTGCCATGTCCCACACTGATAGAACCAAGGGTCAGTTGGAGGCTTTCAGGAACTCTTCTTTTTACTTCTACCCCTGATCCGTATTTCCAGATGTCCTTGCAGCACAGGAAAGCCCAGAAAAGCCTTAGGGAAAAAGAAGAAAAAAAATGAAACAATTGTCAGTGAAAGACAGAAAGAGAAGATGGATCCCTTAAAGAAGGGAGTATCCCTAAGGAGGTGGGGACAAGGGGAGGGGAAAGGGAGGAGGCGAGGAGGAGGAAAACAAGCCTGTCCCTTTAAGGGGGTTGGCTGTCAATCAGAAAGCCCTTTTCATTGCAGGAGAAGAGGACAAAGATACTCAGAGAGAAAAAGTAAAGGACTGAAGAAGGAGACTGGAGAGACCAGGATCCGACCAGCTGAACAGAGTCAGACGCAAAGCAGACTAGCCAGCCGGCTGCAAGTGGAGTCAGAGTCCCAAAGACATGGGTGAGTTTCACAAACTTTAGCATCAAAGATTTAAGCAGGCACAGGAATTCACAAGATAATTTCCCAATTTGGGGTTTGGGGTTTTCCAGTGGCTTAAATGAATTGCGTTTTGGTACTTGCTTTCTGTTTTAATTCCTTAGGATTCAATTAGATTAACTCCTTTTCTGCTGTGCTGAGCATGATGCTATATTGCCAGAAATTCCAGCAGTATGTGTGGAGCCACACAGATCCTTGGAGAGAGCGCATAGAAGGATGTCTGTGGCTATGTGTCCTCCTTTCCTTTCTCTTCCTTCTACCTTCTCTTTGATTCTAAGGCCTTACCTATGGCTAGGTCAGCTGGAACCCTTGGTTCTACTGGAGGCAATGAAGTGTTAGCTAGTCTTCAAATGTATGAAATAAATGCTTGCTGGATACAAAATTTGAACCATGCTTGGTATCAGTAGGCAGTTGGGACAACTGGCCAAGCAGTATTCAGGCTAGGCCATGTAAGGAGGGCATTCTCAGGTTCAGGAAATGAAAGTGAAGTCCTCAGTGGTTTCACCATGGGCCACAGACATGGAAGTTGTGTGTGTTTGTGTATGCATGCATCCATATGAGTGGGCATTTCTTGTCAAGATTGTGGGATTTAGCCTTAAACTATCCTGTGACAAGCAGGCTATAGGACTTTAGCACTCTTGCTGAATTCGTTGAGAAGTGGAAGCTTATCTAGGTTTCCTGTGAACAAAGAGAGACCTTTGGTTATATGGTAGTACCTACACAGAGTAAGACTTAGGGAGCATAAGGATCTTCATCCATACAGGGTGCCACAGAGACATATAAAATTGCTTACAATTGGCAAAACAAGGCTAGCAGCTCAAACATATTCTGAATGACATAAGACTCACTTGGCCCGCATATTCACCATCAAATATAGGACCAGGTAGATGACAACAAGGTCCAGAGAGGGAGGTTCTTAATTATAAATTGTTATCAGCCATTAGGTTGTTTCATCCTGAATCACTGAGAAAGTTCTTTGAAACATGGATTCAGGTGTGAGAGTTAAGAGGGTAGAGCACTGGGCTAAGAGTTGAGAGCTGGAAGTCTCTAGTCCCAGATTTGCATTTAATGAATTGTCTAGCCTTGGTGGATCACTGTGAATAACTATTTGTCATCTAGAACATGAAGAGAGCAATAACTTCTTGGTCTGCTTTCAAGGTTGAGAATCAAGTTATGATGATGTGGAACTCCTTTGAAAATTGGAAAACATTATAACAATTGTAAATCCTAGCACTGCCTATTATACAGTAATGTGTAGAGGATGATTCTTACCCTTTTCAAGGTGGTTGGATTTTCTTTGAGCACATTTTTTTGTGCTTGGGTAAGAATCATTTGACCATTTATGTATCTCCAGGTATGAGGTGGATTTTGAGGAACTCAATTCCTGCTCTGGGTAACATCAGGAACCATAGCTAATGTCAGGGTAGGTGATTGGATAGGTTATGTATTCAAAACAGAAAGGGTGTAAAGAAGAAAGTTGACTCTTAAAAGATAAGAACAAGTAAGATGGTCACAAGAATTCTTTTTTTTTACTACAGAGACTGCATAATTTCTTGTAGACTAAGACTGGCCCAGATAAGGGCCTCGCTGAGGATATATTGGGTCCCAGCTCCTGGAATGGGCACTACTTGGACCAAATTCGTTAATAGGCAATCTCTAACAAGGCACTACACTGTTATTAGTTCTGATGTAGAGTGTGATACTGCTTAATTTGGGATTTGATGTAACTTTAGAAGTTATCTAAGGCAACCCTCAATGCAGAATTCATTTCTACAACACCAATTAAACATATGCACTGCCTCTGCTTAATCATCTCCAGGGATAGGAAGCTCACTCCCTCCACCGTATAGGTGTGCAAGGGAAGTGATAGCTCACTAAACTTTGCCCCTCCTTGGAAGAGAGTTCCAAATGACTCATTGGAATAACAAAAGAAGAAGAGAGGAATCAACATGTGGTAACTGGTTATTGTCTGCTCTATAACACAAGGCCATTACTGAACAGCAAAACATTGGCTTCTGCAAGCCTTGCTATTACCATGGTAACCAGACTGTAATGCTTTCCTCCCAAAGTGGCCATTTGCTAAGCAGTGTAGTTTTGGCCAGCTCGGAGTAAGTGGGTGTACCCTGTGCAAAAAATATGGGGGCAGAGCAGAGGCTCAGATTTACCAAATGCCTAAAGACTAACCGAATCCTAGCCATGTGGTAAGAATACTAGCAGATAAAAAGAAGCCCCATCTAAAGCAGCATTTTCGTTTGCTTGTCCTAGAGGTGTTGATCAAGGTAGGCTTCCTTATCCAACTTTTCACCTTGGCCCTGAAGAACCTGAATAGCTCTGGAAAAGTCAGGGAGATTAAAAGTTTGCCCTGCTTTAGGGGACTTGCACCATGGGTCTGAACTAAGAAAGTGAGAAGTCTACTCAATAGCCTGACAGTTCCTTGGCTTTCTCTGAGCAGTAACTTCCTCAACCCTGAGAGGTGAGTGGGAGGGGACACGTAGTCTCCAAACCCAGTAAGGTAGCAATCCAGCCAAAGGCATCATTTTCCCTGTTGCCTTTTTGTGGACCATCTTCAAGCCTTGAAATATCATCCCTCCAGTGCAATTCTTTGACTTCATAAAAAGCAACATAGACATGTCCTCTCCTTTCACAGAATTTTGTGTCTAGAGAAGATAAAATCAAGGCAGCGACATGATCAGGAATTGTCACATAAACCAGGAAGGTAAACAAATTAGTTTTCCCTTCCCCCCTGCTCACAGGCCCAACACATACCAAACTTAAAACAAAACCTCATCCAGTACTAACCAATTAATTTCTCTTTTGCTATTTCAAAATAGTCTTAAGGAAGAAGACAACTTCCCCTAATTCAGCTTCATACTCCAGCTAAGGAGAGAACAGAAACTGGTGGGAGACTGACATAAGGGATGAGGTACAGCTACTATTGTCACTAGAGCCAGGTACCTCTCTTTCATCTCCCCATAAGTGGTCAAAGTGGAGCCAGTGTGCCAGGGACAGCTTTTAACAATCAAGCTTGTACTCCAACATCCTAATGTTTGCACAGAAACTGGCACGTGTGTATGTGTGTGTGTATATGTGTATGTGTATGTATATGTGTGTGCCTATAAAGGAATATAGGACACAAGATAGTCCAGAATGTTATTACCATGATAACAATCTGCTCCTAAAAAGGAGATTGGAATTCCTTTTAATTGAACCTTGCACACATGATTTGACTATCCAGCAGGCTTGGATTCCCAGACCCCAGTGGCTGCAGGATTCCTCTCCAGCACCCAGATGTGGTATAAGTGCTGATATCATGTAGGAAAGACAAGATTATAGGCAGGGCTTTGTCTGACCAGAATCAGGCTAGAAGCAAAAGTCTTTGTCTCTGGTACCTCCTGATGGTTGTTGTTTTACTCCTAGAGCCCACTCACTGATCCCCATCCATCCCTAGTGCCAGTCACGGCTGCTTTAGTATCTTGGCCCTGTCAACTGCTATATGCCCTGATCAAGGAGGCCTCTGTTCATGGGGTGAGGTGAAGGGGTGGGTTCTGGGAGGCAGGCAAGACTGTAGTGCAGATTCGAGACTTAGGGAGATGGGGCCAGTTTCTCACTCAATGAGTCTGCCTGTTGTTTAGCTCTATTGTATAGGGTTCTTCTATCTCTCCCTTTGTCAGCTGGATTCAAGGGACAAGCTAGGAATTGTGAAGGGTACAATTGGTCTCTTTCTACCATTCCTTTCTATGAAAACCCTTCCTTTCCCCCCTTTGATGAGTTCCCAGATTCACACTGACTTTCCATCTAGGATCTGGTCCTTGAGGCGTGTCCAGGGCATGGGAAAGGAGGGAGGGCTTGGGAGTTCTTGGCTTCTGCTTAAAGAGACAGCATGAAGATCAACACAGTCACTAGGATAGACCTGGATTGAGTCACAATGATTGGGTTTCTCTCTTATCAGAGAACATTGGTGAGAAAGGCTTGAAGTTCTGTTACAGATTGATTAGATTTGTTTGCCGAGTTTGGAGATAGTTGTAGTCAACTCAGAACTGATTGATTCTTTCGCTTACTTTTGTCTACAGGACTTGGTTATATCCGTTTTAACACATACTTATAGATAACTTCGTTTTTGGTTATGGATATAATTTTGTTCTCTCAAATAAGATCACGAGTTCTCTGTAGAAAGCTATTGGGCCTCCTGACCCCCTTCTGTTCTTCATTGTTGCCAGGTCACTGCTAATGTGTTTAATGCTTGTCCTGAATCCACATAAGCAGAAATGAAAGGAGAACACTGGAGAAAGGCATTATTTTTCTCAACAATCTCTCACCAAAGTCAGGCAGTTTAATCCAATTGAGTTCACTGGGTAATATTATTAATGTATAGTTCTTTTATGCCCACTCTACATGTCATGGTTTCTATTTAGCCTGAAAGCATGAGAATGTCTTTTGAGATAGCAAGGAACTTCTCTTGATTTCTCGCAAGCTTCTTAAATTCAGCGCAGATCCTTTTAACTGTGAGGAGTTCTGAAACAGACAGGTTGTGGTTTTACGGTATTATTTACACATAAGCAAGCTCATTTCTTTGGCTGTGAAAAATCAGAGCAAACGCAATAGACCTTTCTCAGAATGCTTCAATTGTCAAATACTTCTCTGAAAAGATGATGTCTTGTATGTAACGAGTTTTTCCCAAATGAAATTCAAAATTTATTTGAACTGAGTGAGATTCTCTATTTTTACCAAATTAAATGCCCTCCCAATAAATATTTAACCTGAATGTAAAGAGATGGACATTTGATGCTTACACTGATACTGTTACATTGTTTTTAGCTCAATAGTGGTAGACTGAATTAAGACCATTTATTTCAGACTCTGCATTAGAGATGCATTGAAAACGATGCCCTTTTATCTCTTGCTTTGAGCAGCAGTGGAATAGAAAAAGGGGTGCTAAGTTTTCTGATTGCTAAGAAAATAGAGAAATATGGATGTAAATAAAGCATCAGGTGATTCAGAGTTGCTCTGAAAGCTTGTCACCTAGTAAAAACACTACATAGGACACCTTTTGGTTACTTGGACAATGATCAAGGAATTAAATATACTAAAGGGTGATTTTTTTCCTCTTATCTTTTAAGACAGGTTATCTTAACATGATGAGAGGAAAAATCATCCTTAATGTCTTATATAGAGGGCACATTAGCTAAAAGCCACAGTGGAATTCTCCATTTGGCTAGCAAGAGTTCCGGTTTCTCCAGGCCTGATCACACCTGCACCACCAGTTAGCCCTTCCCTGGGTGAAAGGGCTGGGGTGGGCTTGAGTGGGCCCAGGATGGCCACTTGCTTGAGTGGGTGGCTCTCCTTACCCCAAGCTAAACAAACAGTCCTGCCATTGTTCCCTGGGCCTGACCCCCTCCCCACCCCCAGGCCCAAAGGCCCCTGCAGAATACCAATGAGGCTCCTGAGATCTCAGAGAAAAACAAGGCCTCTTTGTCTGAGGGAGCTATAGAGGGCTCTGTCCAAACTCTGACCCTGTGCTGATGAGAGAGGGAACAGTGGGGTCACTGACCTTCTCTCCCCTCACCCCCAGACTACAGAAAGCTTCTTTCCTAGAACAGTGTAAGAGTTCAAGGGTGTGAAGAAAGTGGAAAACCAGAGAAGGAGAACAGCGGTGCTGTTCACTTCTGAGCCCCTTTAATTGATTTACATGGTGCATGTAGTATCTTAACAAAGATCAGTTTCTACGATCTGTCCTCAGAACAGTGATCAATTTCAGTTGTTTTGTTTTTCTCTCTGGTACATATGTGTGTGTTTTGCATATACGAACACATGTGTGTATATAAAGCATATGTGCTGTACATACCACAGGGCAGCAACGATGAGGTGCTCTTACTAAGCACTTTTGTAAAGTTCATGCTGAGTAATCTCCGCCTCCATTCACAGTGGCACAACTACAAATTGATTGTTTCTCATGAAGGCCAAGTTTTCTGGCAGTAGTACTTAAATTTAGTGCACAGAAAAGGAAAGGAGCCCAATTTTGTTATAAATGTTTGCTACGTGCTTTGCTTGGCTTGAACTTCTACACTTCGTCTCTAATGTGACATATGCAAGGATCTTTGAAGAAGAGGCTTTTTGAAGTGCAGGGAAGGGCTGCAATTTCAGGGGATGATGGGTAATAGGACTCACTTATTTTGTGCCTTTAAGAACAGAGACAAATGATGGAGATAATTTGGTCCTTCAGAATCTGTTCATACTGGTGCTGTTCAGCCATGCAAATCTGTATATTCAAGCACTCAAGACTAAAAGGAAACTGGTAGAATTAAGGGATAAGAAAAAGGACTCCTGTGTCTCTTGGCCCCCTGTTGCAAATAAGTAAAGTTAGTTTGGAGAAATGCTTGGATATAAAACCCTAATCAGTTAATGCAATGTATTTTCTTTCTATAAGGTTCCACAACATACTTATCGAAACACAGCACCTTCCCAGCACATTTGTTGATTATTTGTGTGTATGCATACTACATGACACATACAATCATGTATATTATATATATATATATAATTTGTACACATGTGTGCATATATAAGTATATATTATATACATGTACACACATATACTTTATATAGTTTGTATATATTGATATATGTGTATGTATGAGTATATATATTATTTTCAAATTTTTGTCGGAAGAGATTAATGGATTTGTTCCCCCATTTAATGTTCTGGCCCAGAGGCCAGAGGGAGGCACCCATTTACCCATCTATTGAGTCTTTTACTTGGCATTTGATAAGCTTCATCACACAGGGCACCTTAAAAAATGGTGCTAGTCCTTGTGACACAGCTGCTTCTAGAGCCTATGAATTTTTGTATGCCTTCTTGTTTCTCAGAAGCACTGGCACTGGGCAGGGGTATTGCGTGTGGGGATTGCAGGGATTTTTAGCACCATAAAACCCCAATGTCCCCAGGTCCTGGTATGTTTTCCTTGTGTCCAGAAAGACATTTCATGCTTTGTTGACTTTGTTTAAAGTCTCATAGTAGCTGTACTGGCAAAATCTTAGCTTAGGACCAAGGATAAGGGCATTAGCCAAGCTGCAGTACAGAGGGCAAGACAATCATTCAAAGTGACGAAAAATCATTAAGCCCGCATTTTGGTTATTGTGAATAATAGCAGTCTTCCTGTTCTCAACTCTTGCCTTGCCATGGGACAAGATGGGCAATTGAGAAAAGCCTTTCTCTGCGTACTACTCCCCGCATATCTAGGCTGAGAATCGAGCATTCCTTGCAACAAGTACACCCAGCATTGAGAATAGCCAGGAACATGGAATATCCAGTATTTCCTCCACCTGGATGCTCTTTAGGCTCAAATTATGTCTGATAATACCAATATTTCTTGCTTGCACTCATCCCTTCTGGAACTACAAGTGCATTTACCCTTTCTAATCACTGACTTCACTGCCTGGAATTGTCAGTTGAAAATATTAGGTCTACCTAGTTAATTCTTACTCAGTAATCTAAAACCTGCCATCTGACTGAATCCACATCTTTCTGTCTTCAGAACCCATATTAAAATCCAGCACAATGCTGGGCACATGGTAAATAGCCCATAAAATACTTGACACATGACTAAAACAAGCAAGCAAAAAGACCGCAGCAAGATGAAAAGGGGGACTGATTCCATAATCTCTCTGGCTTTCTACTTGAGTTACTGAATTATTGTAAAAATAACCACCATAGTGGAAATTAACAGCAAGGATCTGTTCTTAAGAATGGAACAACATTAGGATTCTGGGTCAGTGTCACCTGCCCCAAACCTCTAGATTCTCCTGCTTTTGGACTCCAGGGTGACCGGTTTCTCAGTGCTTGGGAACAGAGGGCTGCCCGGAGTGGCAGAGAGGCGTTGAGAAGATGAGCTATTCTTTGTGCATGCCTCACTGTTTCCTCTCCTCCTTCCCAGGTTTGTTAGAGTGCTGTGCAAGATGTCTGGTAGGGGCCCCCTTTGCCTCCCTGGTGGCCACCGGATTGTGTTTCTTTGGAGTGGCACTGTTCTGTGGTTGTGGACATGAAGCACTCACTGGCACAGAAAAACTAATTGAGACCTATTTCTCCAAAAACTACCAGGACTATGAGTATCTCATCAATGTGTAAGTACTTGTCTTCTCTCACAGGCTCATCTGTTTTCCCCCTCTTCATCTTGGAGATACGGAATTCCTCAGTACCTCTGTGAACTAGTAGGGGATCGGGGTAGAGTCCGACATGATTCCTGAGTTTTCCTTCTGTGTGGAGACTCCATCTGTGCCACATCTAAACTCCTAAATGAAGGGAGAAAGAGTGCCAGATTCGGAATGGGGTGGTCTTTCTGTCTGCCAACCCCGTCTTGCCTTATCCTTGTTTTCTCGTGCATGTTCTAGCTCCTGATGGGTATGGACAGAGTTGCTTAAGTTTGCCCTACAGCGATAGGTATGGAGAACAGAGGGGAAGCATAGTGACTTGAAAGAATAGGCTCGATACTCTTGGTTTGACACACCGTTTACGTTTGCTCAGGCTTAGTGCTGAACTCCTGCTCATAGAGCAAGTTAGACTACTGTCTTTTCAGCTCTCTCCCTTTCTGTGTAGCTCCTCTCTCCTAAAAGGTAGCATCCTGAAGGTTCAGGCAAAACAAAAGAGGGGCCTCCTGGCTCTTTAGCTTGCAGGTTAGGCAACAGATGGGAACAGAAGCCTGTGCTCCTGGCTACTTGGCTACCTGTATTCATTTACTCAGTAAAGTTAAAATGAAAGCATAGGGGAGGATCCTAATGATTCTTCTAAAGATGCTTTCACACTGTTAAGGTAACCCTTAGATAGATGATAGATGGTAGATACATCGATACATAGATAGATGACAGAAAGATCGGAAGATAGGTGATGATAGATAGATAGATAGATATCACTTATATGAGAAAAGAGCTAGGTTCTCAGTTGACGCCATTGGTCTCTTTTGTCTGTTAATGCAGGATCCATGCTTTCCAGTATGTCATCTATGGAACTGCCTCTTTCTTCTTCCTTTATGGGGCCCTCCTGCTGGCTGAGGGCTTCTACACCACCGGTGCAGTCAGGCAGATCTTTGGCGACTACAAGACCACCATCTGCGGCAAGGGCCTGAGCGCAACGGTAACAGGGGGCCAGAAGGGGAGGGGTTCCAGAGGCCAACATCAAGCTCATTCTTTGGAGCGGGTGTGTCATTGTTTGGGAAAATGGCTAGGACATCCCGACAAGGTGATCATCCTCAGGATTTTGTGGCAATAACAAGGGGTGGGGGACAAATGGGCATAAATCTGTAGTCTCATCCCCACCCAAGTCTGGGTCCTCTCCAGGGGCCTGGCTTTTGAGTGAGGAAGCGATGGCTACAGCCAAATGAGATGGTCAGGAAGAACGTGGTGCCTGGCTGGCTTTGCCTCCCCTTTTAAAGGTTCCCTAGCAAATTTTATATCAAAATGAAAAGCATGAGTTTTCTGGGATGCTTTGGAATAATCAGACCATTTCTAAGCCATCTGTTGGTATCCATTTACTCCCTTCCTAGGAGGGACCACAAGAGTAGGTCTCACTGCATGAGTCTAAAACACTGCTCATGGGATTGAGTCTTAGACCTCAGAGGATGGGTGTATCATAGAAATTAACTAACTCCAACATAGAATGCACAATATTTTGGGATCTTACACTGTTGGAGATCCCAGAGGGAATTACAGTAAATCTAGATATTTAATGATTTGGCTTTTCCTGGAAGTTATCTATGCTTCTTGTAAAACACACATTAGTTTTCAGTCTCTAAAGGTCTTTTGTGGGCTGGGCTGGGAATTTTGTTCAGTGATAGAGCAAAATTTGTCTAGCATGTAAAGGTCCTGGGTTCAATTCCCAGTACCACAAAAAAAAAAAAAAGAAAGAAAGAAAGGCCTTTTGGGAGCTGAACATGTGTGGGTTGTGGTGATTTCTCTTTTATGACCAGCAGTTTGCTTGGAAAGGTTTTTATATTTGAAATTTAAATATCCTATTGGCTTTATTCAGTGACCAGAGAAAAAAAATCCTGTAAGCAGAAATATTTTGTAAGCTTAGCCTAAAGCCCAAAATGGCACGACATTCTTTCCAGATCTGTTTTGATTTCTTTAAACCTTATTTGCCAAAAAAATTCCCCTGAAGCCTCTCTAACCCAGGGATCCTCCTCACTCCAATCCCTTCCCTGTTTTCCCTTCCTTCCATCACACTTGGGGCCAGTTCTCTAGTAAATGCTGCCAATAACACTTGGCAGAGGCGCCCTGATCACTAATTTCATTTGGGGGAGATCCCTGGAGTGTGGTTTCATTGGCACAAACCATCCCAGGATCTCTCAGTTTGTGTTTCAACACTTGCAGCCTCATGCTGATTGCTAACTGTTCTGTGTCAATTGTTCTAGTTCGTGGGCATCACCTATGCCCTGACCATTGTGTGGCTCCTGGTGTTTGCCTGTTCTGCTGTGCCTGTGTACATTTACTTCAATACATGGACTACCTGCCAATCTATTGCCTTCCCCAGCAAGACCTCTGCCAGTATAGGCAGTCTCTGCGCTGATGCCAGAATGTATGGTAAGTTAGGATATTGGTGTCTTAGCTCACCTACCAGCCATGGAAGCAACATGTATTTGTTTCTTAGTATAAGAAGCATGGTGGTAATCGGGAAAATACAAGATAATGAATGCCTGCATTGTAGTTTGTTAATTCCTTCCTGCTAAAACAGGAGCACTTTCTTCCCTGGGGAGGGACCTTGGAAGTGGTGCGGGTTTTCTTCGCTGTTCATACTGTTCTAATCTGTTTGACTGCTATTTTCAACCCTAAAGCAACATATTTTGATGAACAGCACTAGACTTTTAACTATTAGATAGCACCTTGGTTTTTATATAAAACTTTGGAAAATAGGATCCTGATTGTTGACAAGATCCAACTTTACAGCCAGAATAATTAGAGAAGGACTCAGGGTGGGGTGTCTGCATGCAGCCCCCTAACCCCATGAAGCTTACCGTGGTTGATGTTCACATCTTACTTAGGTGTTCTCCCATGGAATTCTTTCCCTGGCAAGGTTTGTGGCTCCAACCTCCTGTCCATCTGCAAAACAGCTGAGGTGAGTGGGCCATTTGGGTTATTCTGCAATGAAATAGTGATAGCATAGAAATTTCTACCTGTGGGCTTTCGACTTAAAGACTAAACTTTCCCTTTAGCATATTTTGAGTTAGAAGATTACTGTTCTATGTAATATTGGCTAGGTATGCCTGAGTCAATGGGCATGGATGGCTAAGAACACTTATTTTCCCTTGATCTGCATAGAAAAACTATTCCAAAACACTTTCCCTTAAAGTAAAATGTGTAGCTTTACACAGAGATAGAGTTCAATTGTAAAATTCCCCAAATGAAAATTTTCATCTTTTAGTTACAAACCTTATCAAGAAAATGGGCTATGCACAGAAACGCGCATCAGTTCTATAAAACTCCTTCAATTTGCAACTAATCTCTAATGAGAGGTAAAAATACATACATTTGAAAAAGGAAAACTCTTTATTGAAAACATATACACAAATGAGACAGGGAAATAAAAGTAAATTCTGGGGAGAAAGGTACTAAAGAATTTCTTTGAAAGCAAAATGTTGAATTTAAATTTTGAAACCCTGGACACAACTGTAGGGAAAGAGAGTTGATTACTTAGCAGCATTGCACTATTTTATGTGTTTTCTGTGTTCTGGGTGCAATGTGGCTAGGAGCTATATTTTACATTGAAAAAATGAAAGCCTGCACATAAAGAGGCAAAAATTTAGAGATGTGTAATTGACATACAAAAATATCAGCATGTACAGAAAGCTGCATTCACGAGTTATAATGGATCATATCTATATAGATAGATAGATAGATAGATAGGTAGATAGAGATTTCATTTTTTGCTGTGGTAAGAAATAGTCTTCCTTCTTACATTTTCCTGCAGTTCCAAATGACCTTCCACCTGTTTATTGCTGCGTTTGTGGGGGCTGCAGCCACACTGGTTTCCCTGGTGAGTGTCTTTGAATGATCTCAGCAAATGTAGAGTTCTGGGATAGCTTAGGTATAGTTATGCTGAAAGGCAAGAAGATTGACCCAAGCTTGAAATGCCAGAGAGAAACTACAGGGGAGACAGAGAAAGAGGTAGGATTATATACTTCTGATTTGTGTTTGCAAGGCAGAAAGATTTCAGCAATTAGTGAGGAACAACAAAAATGATGTCAGGAAAATGGAGTTAAGGTATTTATAGCATGCAGGGCGTGGTGGTGCACACCTGTAATCCCAGCACTCAGGCGGCTGAGGCAGGAGGATCGTTGTGAATGCGAGACCAGCCTGGGCTACAAAGTGAGCTCAAGGCCAGCATAAACTACATAGCGAGACCCTGTCTCAAAAAGAAAAAAAAAAGCTATTCATAGCAATGAGTGATAACAGAGGGTATTTACAGATCACATAATATTGCTAAATGCTTTGTAGTCACAAATTACTATTGATTCTCAACACAGCCTGGTAAATGAGTTACATGAATACTGAAACATTACTAAACATGATTTGCTATAGTCTAGCATTCTATATATTCTAAATATTAATCCATCTTGGATGATCTCCAATGGATTTAGATACTCTCATGGAAATACTGGAAAGACCTCCCTTATTAGAACTGTTATGACTATAATGCAGTTCTGTGTTCTGGGTGTAGCTGATGATGTGGTGCAGTGTCAAAGTAGTATGTTCACTGTGGAGATTAAAAGCCTAAGGCACTAAACCGTGCAGCAATTTACCTGAAATCATTGAATAAGCAGTGAATGCACAAGGATGAGCTCACAGAATTTTCTCCCTTCCTTCTGAGGCTTTTATACAAAGTTAGCTGATTTTTCTCTTTATAAAATAAGTTAATGCTTTAAGCAAAGGAAAGCTGTGTTCCGTCCTATGCTTGTGTGTCTACGGCAAGCACCCCATGGCTACAAATCACTCAGACACATGAATGTGACAGCACCTTTGTGTTGTTTGCTTCCCTGGGGAAATCCTAGTGCTAGACTGAGCACAGGTGTGGCGTAAACCTTTATTGAGTCAATTCTTTAGGCCTGAGCCATTGGAGGGAAACATCTCAAAGAGGATTTCTACTCGTGTAAGGACAGAAAGCCTGGGATGTGTTGCATTTTTTCCCAAAGTAGAATTTCCTCCTTGAGTTATGCTTCCACTTCTACCCCTCTTAATTTCCAACAGGATTTGAGGATGGAGAGCTTCTTTTTCTACTGCTACTTATATTCTCTCTTCTGTTCCCTACAGCTCACCTTTATGATTGCTGCCACTTACAACTTCGCCGTTCTTAAACTCATGGGCCGAGGCACCAAGTTCTGATCTGCAGTAGAAATCCCCCTTTTCCCTAACAGCGAGGCTCTAACCATATAGCCTACAACACTGCATCTCCCGTCTTAACTCTGCCTTTGCTGCTGACTGGTCCTCTTCTTACTTGAGTGTAACAGGATAGGAGAGTCTTACAGTGATTAATTCCTCTGTGTGGACTCTCCCTCTTATGTACCTCTTTTAGTCATTTTGCTTCACAGCTGGTTCCTGTGAGAAATGGGAAATGCATGAGAAGGTGACTCCCCAACTGCAAGTTACAAAGAAATGGAAGCTCTAATTCAATTTCTAAGCATCTCCAGAGGACTTAGAAGTACTTCCTTCTCAAAGGCCACTTCCACGGATGGAAACAAAATGGAAAGAAAGATGTTCAGGTAGAGAGAAGGAATGTCTTTGGTCCCTTGCCATCTAGAGGGATCAAATATATTCTCCTTGGCATACAAAACAAAGAACTCATTCCTGTCTCCCTAATAGCACTATAGATAGAAGGAAAAAATACCATCAGAATAATAAAAACATTTGCCCAAATCTGCCTATGCAGCTGGGGGAAGGGAGGTCAAAGCAAGGATCTTTCACCCTGAGAAAGAGAGCTCTGACCCCAGTGGTGATGGACTATGTAAGCCCTAACTCAGCCATTCTTACTTATAGTATAAGGAAGCATTAGTGTCTGTGTAGACTAAGGGGGCATCTGGCTTTATACCCAGTTAGGA
>PVLD010030731.1:0-16521 GCA_004027595.1 Dinomys branickii
AAGGTCTTGGGGAAAATTATGCTTGAACTGTCTTGAAAGGAAGTGGCCGTCTACCAGCTGTCTACCAGTGAGATACCTACCAGCGAGGTATCATAAACATCTGGGTCTTCAGAAGCAAGCCTGTAAAGACATAAACTGGCTGAACATGCTGGGAGATCTTACAGATTCACCCTCAGGAGGGAATTCAGCGAGCAAGGAAAAACAGAAAAACCAAGAGAGAGAAGTAGAGCCAGAACTCAAACCCATATCAGTCGGGCTCCATAAAGCATGTGTCCTCAGTCATTACTCACTTAATTTTAATATGGAGGCAACAGACAGGTCACAGAGGGTCACCAGGATGCACAGTTTTATCCTGTGAATTTAGTAGTCATGCAGGGCAGTAGTGTGTACAATAGAAGGTGACTCAGAAACACAGTGGAGAATACAGTGGAAAAGGGCAAGACTAGCAGCAGGGACAATAACTAGGACATTCATAGTAATCCACTGAGACAAAGAGAGCCAGGACTCATAAATAGCACTCAGAGCAAAGTTGCAAAGGAGATGGTGCTTCCAGAAAGACTATACTTCTGGCCCATTGCCCCTAGTAACATCATTTCTGTCCTCACATATTCGAAGTGCTCTCTGAGGCAAGTTCTATGGCAATGCTTTGACACCACTTCTTTCCTCCCAGGATTCCTCTTCTCTAGTTCCACATGCCTTGCAACAAATCGTGTAGAAATTAAAATTCCCTAGAATCTGTTTTGTGCACGCCCTCCTACATACTATTCTTCACCTTGGTTTGTTTTCTTTTATTTAATATCATGTCTGAAAAAAAAATATCATGTCTGAGAGATCATTATATTTCAGCACAAATAAAGAATGTTTCATTTCCTCTTGAGGCAGTAGGTATCCTACTGTAAAGTTGTACCCTAATTTATTTATCCCAAGTTCTGTTGATGAATACTTAGCTTGTTTTCAATATTTAGGCCCTTTTCATTGCCTCAGTAAATACTACTGAGTTTTGTCCTTTCGCAGGGAATTATATCTGAGGTATAACCACTTGAAGTACACTTGCTAGGAAAAGATTATTTGTGCTTTAACTTTGGTTGACATTGTCACATTGCCCTTCAGAGGTGACACATAATTTTTAAATGCATTGTCTCAGCTGTGTGAGTTTATGTTTTACTGGTCTTAGACATATATGCTATAAAATTAGCATGAGAAACCTGATTTAAAACAAAGTATACATATAACATCTACATGATTACATAATAAATTTGAGACCTAACTTAACTAGTACTGGAATCATAGCACACTGACACACATACCAGTATATGCCATAACACGGGAGAGAAAACACAACAAAAAGAAGGAAGAATAATTCATGTCCTTTTGTCTTCATTTAAGGAATTACTTTCTCAATATTTTATGGCAAATATTGCTAGTATATTGGATACACTACACTAGAGGTCATATCAAATGCAAAGAAGATGAAAGTCACAACATGGGTGAAAACACAGACTATTGCTGAGTGTGCATATTATGATGCCCCAAAAGAAAACATTTGGACTCATTTTATGCCAAATGGATGGTTCTTTGCCCATGTGAGGACTATTAAATTTCTTTCAAATTATTTTTGCTTGATTTGGGAAAAATTATACTTATTTTCTGTTGCTGTAAAATTCTATACTCAAAACTTAGCAGTTTAAAGCAGTATCAATTATTATTTCAGTTTCCATGGGTCAGAGCTCTGGCGTGGCTGAGGTGACTCCTCTCCTCAGGGTTTCACACAGCTGAAATCAGGCTGTTGACTGAACCATGTTTTCATCTCAAAACTCATCTAAGGAAGAACCCCTTCCTAGCTTCCTCAGGTTGTTGCCAGTATTTGTTTTAGTATGGTTGTAGAATTTATGGCAACTTGCTTCTTTAAAGCCAGCAAGAGAGAGAGTATGCTACTTCAAGTCTCTCAGCCCAAATTCACCATTAAAGGACATACTTGATTGGGTCAGACTGATTCAGAATAATGTCCCTTTTGATGAACTCAAAGTCAAATGACTAATGACCTTTATATTATCTGCAAATTCCCTGCGTCTTTGCCAAATAATGTACTACAGTCACAGGACTTACAAAGGTGATAGACTTTGTTCCTTTGCCATATTCTGGTTGGTTTGAAATAGATCACAGCTGCTGCCTATGCTCAAAAAGAAAGGATCACACAAAGTTATGAATACCAGGTAGTACAAATCCTGATGCTCACAGATAATTGTTGAGATGGTTAAGCTTAATTGTCAACTTCGTTGGCTTATGAGCTTCGTAGAAGATTAGGAAAGCATGGTCTTTGGTATGTCTGGGTGGGTCATGGATACATGACCCTGGAGTCTGTATCTAGTCCCTGGCTCCTTCCTCTCTTCTGCTGCTCCTCTACTTTGCTTACTAGCTATCACGAAGTGAGCAGCTCTGCTCCACCACACTCTTGCACCATTATGTTTCTGCTTTAGAGCCAGCAAATCATGGACTAACTCCTTTGAGATCATAAGCTTAATAAACCTCTTTGCTTCTGTTTTAGGTGTCAGATATTTTGTCTAGCAAGGGAAAAACAATTAGTTTTCCTAAAAGTTTTTGAGTCAGATTATCATGGGAATTGGAGAAGCATATTTCCTCAGCCTGGACAGACAGGCCTCTTATCACTTAGTTTTTAAGGAATAGCCAACAGCCATAGGACCTAAATACAAAATAACAGTAAGCACTTACTGCTCATGTCTGCTCTGCTCAACTGGAACGTGCTACCAATCTAGGCTTTGTCTCATGGCAGGCTACTAACTGGGGCGGCTTGACTGCTGCCTGTGTCTCTCATTTCCTTCTGTTCTCCTAATGGTTGCAGAGGTGCAGGGGTAAGGGTAGAAGGCATTGCACATGTGTATTTTAAGTCCCTGTCTCAAGAGTGAGTTTAGAGTGAGAGTGAGAGGGCCTCCAAACTTATGTAGCAAACAGCACCAATACAGTGAGCAGTAAGGAATTAGGGCCAGAAGGTGATCCACTGTAAAACCCTACTTGGTATCAGTACTTCCTCCCCCAAGTGAAAGAAAAATATTTATCTCCTCAAAGGTAGGGGTTTACAGCTACTAAACTAGGCCTGCCTTGACTTCCATGCTACCAATGTGGAAAATAATATCACACCATGATCCAGAAATGAATGAATGACTCCAAAATGCCATGCCTAAATAATTTCAACTAGAATGAAACTACTGAGCATGGTGAATTCAGCACTTTATGTTGGGTGATTCCAGATAAGGTATTTTGCTCCTGGAAATCAGTAAACACAAAAAAATAAATACAAATAGAATAACGAAGACTATGAACCTGCTTTATTTAATGTATAGGTGCCAAACATGGCTGGAAAACCATGCAACTGTTAGTGCTTATCCAACCAGGACAGTCTCATAGGGTTGTTCATCCCTTTATGCCTATTAAACCAGGATAATGAAGACCTGATGCCTACACAATTAGTTTACAACAAGGAAAGAGTACATTTAGAAAAAAAGTTACTTGAAATGCATCATTTTCACATCTTTTGCACTTATACCTACTCAAGGAAACCTAAATTTGAATCTCAACTTTGCAACTCACCAGCTCTGTAGTCATTACTAAATTAATTTCCTCCCAGTTGGTTCACTCATCTACAAGAAGTACCAGTGGTTTTAACTTCACATGGTTAAGATAGAAAGTAAAAACCTTAGCTTTATGCTTACCACAGTGACAGCATATAAATATTCACAGTTATTATCCCTACAAAACATACACTGCACTAACCAAACCATCAATGCATTTTAAAAGGATAATTTTTTATGTCATATGATAAGGGCCTGTTGTGCAGTTTGCTAAGATTATGTAGATGATTGCTTTTCACGAAATCTCCATGTCAAAGGTCTTCCTTGAATGCTGCTTGTCCATCCACTTTATCATTTTGAGGAGTATGCTTTGCACACACTGTATTGAATATCAATCTAAGAATAAAACTCTATTGACAATGGGATGACATACTACGTTCAAAACTTGCCTTGGCTCCTTATACCATTAGGAGATTTTTTATTGTCTCCAGGTCATGGTTCCTTCACTTGCAAATTGTAATTAATTGCCTTCATCTGAGTTTAGTGAAGAGAATGAGTATCTATTTTCAATCCTATGAAGGCTCCCACTAATGAAATATGCACATCTACATGCAAAATTAATGGCATTAGCTTTTTTAATTTTCATCTTTATTGGTAGAGTTTTAACTACAGATGTTAATATCTGGGTTTATTAATACTTAGATATATATTTAATTTTACAATATTTTCCTCTACATTTTTTCCAAAACTATTTTAATACCTTATTTAAAAATCTTACATTAGAGTCTTTTCCCAGCATAACTTTTATTATTAGAACATAACTTTTATTATTAGAACAAAACAAAAGCCACATTTCTTCAAGCCATCGTGGCAAAGTAGTTATATGTATTTATTTTAGTCATTCTGAAACTATTCATGAAGATTATTAAACAGATACTATTTTTGTAGAGAAGACGGAAAAGGATGTTACTTCTGTGTGATCTTTTCAAAGAGACAAAGGATACTAGAAGCCAGTGTATAGCCTCTCCAAAGACTGCACACACTGTATGATGTTTTGCTGCAAAGTTATAGTTGCCATACAAGGCTCAGAAATCCCAAATGTAATTAAATCTTATAATGAGATGAATTATGCAGGGAAGTGCTTCTGACCCATTGTGAGTGAAAAAAATGTACAAAATCAAAAATCTCAATTAGGCTTCATTATGGACTAATTATCTTCCAAGTCCTGTTGTTTTAATACTTCAAGCTGAGTTGAAGGAGGTGAACATTGGAACACCCTCAGAAATGATTGAAAATGAGTTTAGAACCAAGTGAACTTTTAGTCAGGACGGTTGTGGAGTGATTCATAAAGAGATGCATAAAACCTGGTCACCCATCCTAATGCAGTGGGGTGTCAAGGCAGAGAATCCTCACTTGAGCGAACTCAGCACTTGGTACCATATGTAAGAAGTTAGGTGGTACTGGCTCAAGACCAACACTAGCAATGCAATAATGGTGCCCTCCAAGTCACCTCACTTAACTCCATCCCCAGAAGAAAATTGTCGATGTTATTTTCTTGGCATTTTTAATCAATTTCTGCATTATTATCTTGGCTATAATAATAATAGAAAGGAAAGCCCAAATAATCATTATTTTCAGCATTCCTGAAAGTAGATCACCTTAGTGTGAAGCTATCCAATAAAATTTGACTACTCCATAAACATTTTATTCTTTTAATATTCAAGGAAAAATTAGTGACCTCTTCAAAATAATCAGGATAGTCAGAGTCCTTGTTTTGTTTGTTTGGAAAAGTTTTCTGAGACATTAAATCTTTGTTGAGTTAAGATTTTTGCATTGAAGGCCAAGTTACAGTTTGCAGCAATTTCAGACATCTGCTTTATGATGTTGCTGAAAGCATTCCTCCACCACATTAAACCCAGCTTTTGAGTTGTACAGTGATTTAGAGTTTATTGAAACATTTTTACATTTGCTTTCTTTGACCACAGTCATCATTTTATTGTAGCATATGCAATTAAACAAGAACAGTACAAAACCAGTGAAATTGATACGATTGTCATTTGAATGTACTGAATGCTTTTATTGTTTTCATTCCTGCCTGACTGCTGTTGACAAAGATCTAGGAATATGAGTGGATTATCCTAGGCAATATAACAGCTAATTTTTATTACTATTGTAATAATAGTATTAAATACCTAACATGAGTTATAAGCCATTTGGGGCCCAGAGCTTAGAGTTCAACATGACCCATCTATTGTTGGGTCAAAATCTAGTATTTGCCTATGGCACTATTCAGGAATACAGAGTTTATTACAACTATGTTTAAGAAAATCATAACTCAAGACAGGATCAACAGGGATGAATAGTAGGGAGATTCCAATGTTACTGTACTATTTGTGTATATTTTGGGGATTTTACACAATTGAGACATGGTAGAAAACAGGGGTAAGAGCTAGGGGAAACTGAGGAAGGAAGAGTGGATGGTGTCTCTGTTTGCTTTACCAAATCTCCAAATGCACAAGTGAGTGCACACCCACCTACACTTAGTCATTTAAACCCTTCTGAGAATCTCTAATTATTTCCATGATTTATGCTTACTTCTTTAAATCTGGTGCTCCTTTGGTGAAAGTGTTCACAGGTGGAAATGAAAAAGAAGTGGCATATATAAAAAGTCCATGAATTATACCTGAAAATACAGTGCACTCAATGTACAAATCATATGAGGTGAATTTTAACAGGGGACAAAATACCAAAAAAGTTCTTCTCATCTATGAGAATACCAGGAATATTTAGTGTGATTCAAAGACAGACTTCTTTGAATCACAGACTTCCAAGCCTGTGACTACCTTGCATTGCTATGAAAATATTTGTGGTTCAGTGTATATATGCATTTGTGAATTTCTTTTTACAGAAAGGTTTTATTAGATCCTCAAAGGGGTGAGACCAAAAGAAGGATTAAGGGACTGCTTCTTAAGAGTCTGGTAAGATATAAATTGCATCAAGATCAAAGGAACTAACCCTTTGACTTGCAAATCAACCAAAAAGGAAGGAGAAGGGAGGCTAGTTTGGAGCCCCTCAGGAAGCCAGGGGTCTAGCCCTCTCCCAGGGAATGGTGAAGGAAATTCAACAGAGAAAGGAAACTTCATGACAGCCCAGTCACCAGGGGGTGGAGAAAAGTTCTATGGGGTGGAGATTGATGGGTGGAGAGACGAGAGGGAGAGTTGGGCCTGATACCAAAAAGATGTTTCCAGCATCAGGCAGCTGCAAAACAAAACGGGCTTCCTTTTTCCTACATGTTCTCCTAAGCATCATAAATCCTTGGCCTGCTCTTCAGCCACATCCTCAAGAATGCCGCCAGAGCAGCATCCTGCTTCACTCTGGAAACAACTACCCCAGGGATGCAGATGATCCAAAACTCCCTGTGTGTGCTTTCCCAAGATCTACTCTGGGCCCTGAGTTCCCCATAGATGCTTCTGCTCCAGAGTTCACTCATGAATGTCTCCTGAATCTGCACTAACCCGGAATCACAAACTACCCTGATGATCAGTTTCATATCCTCTTGCCTCCCAACCGGAAATTGGTTAGGGTTGTCTGATCTCTACTGGGCTTGCTCCTGGCTTGGCTGTTCCCTTTGTCTCCTCTGTTAGGATAGGAAGATTATCTCAGAACTGTTGTCCCCATGGCAATGGCTGAGATGCAAGGAATCAACACAACCCCTCAAGGCCTTGTAACACTTGCTCTCATGGCTGGAACATCATTTTGGCCTAATCTTGTTGGCAAAAGCAAGGCATGTGACTAAATACAAAGCCATGTGATGAGGAAATATATCCCACTTCCCTAGAGGGAGTAACTACAGTCCTTAGGCAGAAATACAGGATTGAGTGAAGAATTAGGAGCAAAAACACAGTCTACCATATCTATGTAAGTAAAGTTGACTTCTAGCACATGACTCAGGTGTGCTAACCAGCTGTGAGTCTCAGAACTGATGCAATCTGAAATTTAATTAATCAGTCCTATGAAAATGGGGAAGAAGGTAGAGTGAGAGGAATCAGTGGTTGCTTTTATTTCATCCCCCAACATCTATTAACATATCATATGCATATGCAGTGCTTAAGATCCCAGGCAGAACCACCTTGACTGCTTCTATTCACATACACCAAATTTTACATATAACAATTTTAAGTGGCTTGTCCATCTCAAGCACACAATAGAAACATATAACACAGATTGTCCTCCAACTGTAGTAGGATGCTCAGCATTCATTGTTGGCAAAGAAAAAGTGGCAACAAAGCACTATGCTTGCCAACTCTCACAGTTCAAGTAACCTAAAGTTATGCAACAATGCCCATGCTTGCACCTTTCTGGTTGGCTTTACAGGTCTGTGTAACTCGGCTGACAGTTGGATGATTGTGCCCAATATTAAGCAGAACCACTACACAGTGCATGGTCTGCAGAGTGGCACCAAGTACATCTTCATGGTCAAGGCCATCAACCAGGCGGGCAACCGCAGCAGCGAGCCTGGGAAGTTGAAGACAAACAGTAAGTGCCATGAATTCAGCAGCGCTGTCATCTCACATTTGCTTGCTTTTCAGCTGACTCTACCCCACTTTCTTTCTTTTCTCTGTCTTGGGCACTGTTGACGGCCTTAAAAGAGCAAGGAAAGAGCCAGTACGGGGTAGTGGGATTCTCATCAACCACCTCTGGGTTCCAAATCTGACACTATGCCTGCAAGACCATGAGACCATTAAGCTCTCTGCACTTCAATCTCTTCATTTTTAAAGTAAACAATCCTGGGGGAGTTCTTGTGAGAAATAGAGTATGTCTGTATAAAATCAGACACAGAATAGGGGCCCTGTAAATTGGGGATAGTATTTTTTTCATAGTATAAAAGCAAATTAATAAGTCTTTCCTCAGCAAGATTTTATTTGACTCCATGTAGCTGCTGGGCTCCACGGTTCTTAATCAGGGGCAGTTCTGCCATTTATCCCCCTACTCGTGCCCAGGGGACATTTAGCAATGTCTAGAATCATTTTTGATTGTAAAAACTGGAGAGAGTGCTATTGGCATCTAGTAAGCCAGAAATGATAGGAAGTACCCCGTAATACACAGAACAGCCCCCACTACAAAAATGCAATCTGACTTATGCTTGTGTCTCATAGTACTGTCATCTCCCTGGCACTGTCTCTGCCTACAAGTGTTTTGCTTTATCTTCTCTTCTTTCTTTACAACTTTTTGATCTAGAAATACTATGGTATGTAACACAGTATTTCTTTGCCTAAGATCTCTCAGGAAAAAGCAAATCAGAGTGTGTTAATATGGTGCTGTGTTGTGGAAATACGAGTCAGTCCACAGGAACAATGAAGTGCTTTTTAAGAGAAACCCTCACTTAACCATAGCCTTGATTTTCTAGTGTATTGGAGCACATGTGCTCAGTATGAGAGCAACAGGCAAGGGAAATAATGAGAGCATTTCCATAAGGATTGGAAGACTGAGGTTCAGCCGCTTGGTACCCATGTTGCTGTGTGACTAGTTTCCTTATATTTTTCCATATGATCAGAATCTCATAGCAATACTATTGTAGCTCACATTTCAAAGAATTACTGAGCAAAATAATAATGCAAGAATATTTTTATATCATTGCGTGCTTTAAAATTTTTCCTAGTCTACCAGGATAGTATATTTCTTTTTTTAAAATTAAGTTAATGGGTACATTTGAGATATACATATTGATCACATTCATCATTGGGAATTTATACTTGTACATGATGCATCTTGATTCTATTTTTTCCCGCCTTCGCTGCAACCACTTTTCTCTCACCTTATCTACAAAAGCTTTCTTTCCATTCTTGCTTTTCTCATTTTTTTTCTTTTCCCTTCCTTCCTTTCCCCCTCTTCCCTCCCTAGTTCGATTTCCCATTTGGACATTTTCTTACTATTTCACAAAATCTATTATACATTTTAGTCCTTATTTATCCTTTCAGTTTCACACAAGAGAAACAACGCAATATTTACATGTGTGTCCGATTTATTTCACTTAAGAATATGGTTTCAAGGTACATCCATTTGCCTAGAAATGATTCAAGTTTATCTTTCTGTATGGCTGAGTCATACTCCATTGTATAAAACACATGCGCATATTTTTATCCATTCATCAGTTGATGGGCATTTGGATTGTTTCTTTTAAATAAACATTTTATGTTGGAATAACTACAGATTCACAGAAAATCTGTAGACATTATAGAGAGTTCTGTATACCCAGCATCTCCAATGTTGCCTTACATAACCTAGATACTTTTCCTGCAATTACCTATAAGAAATTAACATTCGTACATTACTCTTACCTGAACTTGAGACTTTATTTAATTTTAGCAGTTTTGTCACTTTTTCTGTTTCAGTATCTAGTCTAAAATCTCACATTTTGTTTAATGTTTCTTAACTTTTAAAATGAGAACATTTTATGTGACCTTTTTTTTTTGAGACAGGGCCTCACTCTGCAGTTCAGGCGGGCCTTGAACTCACTTATGTAGCACAGGATGGCCTTAAACTTGCAATGATCCTCTTGCCTCATCCTCCTGAGTGCTGGAATTACAGGCATGCACCACCATACCCAGCGAGAACATTTTAAAAATGAGAAAATTTCATTTATAGGTACTCTAAAAAAGGCTCAAAACTAGTTGAGTAAAGAGAAAAAATATAGCATGATGTTATATGGCATAGTACTCATGCATACTCAGATTAGCAGTTTTTGCTTTATATTTAAATATGTATTAGGCCCTTCAAAAATATGTTTGAGCAACTAGTGTATTTGAGATGGTGTGCAAAATGTTGAGGATATTATGAAGATCTTCAGTTTCTTGGCACATTCATCTCTCAGGAGTTCCTAGATGATTGGGTAATAGAGCATGTTAGTCTTCACTCACCAGTCATTTTGTGCCATCTGAAATAGGAATAATCCTGAGGAGTCTGGATTTATAGGGAGTGACCCGCCCAGCCATAGGGTTTTGCAAGGTGCAGTATGATTAGGGGATGTGAGAAGCAGGCAGTGTTCCAAGCACAGGGTATAGCATGTGCAAAGGCCCAGAGACAAGGAGATTATGTTAGTGGAGTGGAAAACTGATAAATATGGTAAAAGAGGCTTAGGTTGAGAAGATGAATGAGCTCGAAAGCTGCACACAAGAAGCAGATCATGAAACCCCCACAGGTCATGCTAGGGAATTTCTTTGAGGAAAACATGATAGGTAGGAAACAGGTTGTAGAGTTTAAAGAGGTAGAATGGATTCCCATCAAGTGGTGCTCTTTTGCGCTATGGCATGGCGAGTGGATTACAAGGAAGGGAGACTGACAGGTAGGCAAAGTTTCAGGAGATTACGGCAAGAATTGCTCAACAGGGAGAATAGTGACCAGAATAGGCTGATGCCCTATACAAATGTTCTAATGAATTACTGAGACTCTGTATCATCTGTAAAGCTTTTTAATTATTTTTTATTCTCTTTCATGGTTTGATCAATCTTGCCTTCTTATATCTGCTAATCTGAGCAACTTGGTTGAAGGTAAATTCTTTAGGAAAGTAACTGTTGATTTTTACCTTGAATTAATTGGTCCTTATGAAGCAAAAGCCTGGAATTTGAGCAGAGTGGGTTATACCTTCTTTCGGAAATGAGCCTTGGGCACAGACAGAGTTTTGCTCCTTGAGAACACAGGATTAGATCAGCAAGGCTAGTGGGAACTTGCTTGGAGTATTGTGCTGGGAGGGTGAGCCAAGGAAAGCAGAATACTTCAGGTGGCTCTCTCCATTCCAAGCCCAGTCTTTGTGGTGCTATGCCATTCTGCTCTTCTTCACTGGCAGGAGACCAAGCAACACTCAACCTTCATAAATGACTAGTGCCATAATGGAATTTCTTCCTGTTTTGCCCACTAGTGTCCAGTAAACATTTGTCTTTCACCTTTACAATGGAAGTATCTCAAGAAATGCTATCTTTGTACTTTCCTTGCCTTAGTTCATAGCTTATCTCTAACACTTGTCGTCATGATCATCCCTGAGCATGGTTATTTGTTTGCTTGTTTGTTTATAAGGGAAGCCCATATTTAAACTGCAGGTTTTATGGGCTCTGATAATGTATGCTTCCTGCTTAGCATTTGAGGCTTTTATCAGCTCTAACTTTTAAGTTGATAGGTAGATAGACAGACAGACAGACAGAGATAGCTATATCACTATATTGCTATCAGATAGAGATACATAGCTATATAGCAAGATAGACATATAGTTATCAGGACCAGAATTCTAAGGCAAGAGTCAGTAAACCATACTTGAAGGGGCAAATCTGACTGCTTATTATTTTTGTACATATATATATATATATATATATATATATATATATAGAAAGTTTTACTGGCATGCAACTATTTTCATCCATTTATCTGTCATTTATGACTGCTTCCTTGCTACAATGACAGAATTGAGTAGTGATCACAAAATACGGTATCAAAGGTATCACATGGCTGCATAGCTGAAAATATTTACTATCTGGCCTTTTGCTGCTGATCTAAAAGAAAGAATACTAAAGTTACTGGTGTTATGCTTTTATCCAAGCAACAGCTGGAAATCCTTTGTCTTACCCATATGTGAGAAAAGGCATAGTGCCCCTTGATTGCAGAGTCTGTTTCTCCACCAGCATCATGTATTGCCTTAGTGAAATTTACCAGACTTAGTGAAATTTGCCTGTGATTGTCTGGGAGCTGTATACTGGGCAGGGGCTGCCAACTAGAGCACCATGGTCTTTTTGTAATGGGGGTACTATGATATTTGAATCAGGCTGTGACTCATTTCTTTCCTTTAAATTCTTGTACCCTGTGTGGTATTGAAAGACAGGTAGTAATCCAAACCAATAGTGAAATGTGAAAGATCTAACAGCTACGACGAATTGTCTATGTATGATTCTGTCAAGATTTTTAAATGGTTAAATCTTTTAAAATACAAATGTGAATAATGAGATACAGAGGGCTTTATTATGTATATGAATCAACTCAAGCATATAAAACGTAGACATCACTATTATATTTTTTCCTGATTATATGGGCTAAAGTTTTTAGTTATTTTAGGTATTCTAAACTCCTAAGAGTAGTCCTTTGATTTTTAACAATCTCAGAATATGGTAAACTTTTATAACGTTCTACCTGGTAAGATCAGAAAGCTTCATTTGTCTGCTTTCTAGTCTGAATCTATTGAGAGTAAATATGCTTTATTCCTGATTGAACATAGTGAGAAAGAAAGTCTTTATTCTCTCTTTTTCATGAGTCTAGCCAGACAGTATATACCTATATTGCTTGTTAGCAACTAGAATGCTAGATGAAGATACTTCAGCCTGTCATGATTTCTGGTTAATCTTTGGCCATGCTATTGTTAAATAGTTAGCATAATACCTCTGGCTCCCTTAGAACTACTACTGAATCTCATGAAGACATTCAAGTTCTTCTTCATTCTTACTGTGCTTAGCATTATACTTTACACAGAGCTTCTGCTCCCTCACTATAATTTGAATATAGTTTTGAATATCATGAAAACTATAAGCAAATGTCTTTAAAGGTGTTGATAACACTGTTCAAGTATAAAGTATTGCTTTGTGATAAGAGGCATGCCTCAGGAAGGAATGGTCTGCTTCAGTCTTCTAAATGTGATCATGAAAATATTCTGTTAGTCATATTCAAATAAACAGTGCTTTTCTGCTTTCTCTTCTTGTTTTGTGAATTTATTTCCAGGCCAACCATTTAAACTGGATCCCAAATCTGCTCATCGAAAACTGAAGGTGTCCCATGATAACTTGACAGTAGAACGTGATGAGTCATCATCCAAAAAGAGCCATACACCTGAACGCTTCACTAGCCAAGGGAGCTATGGAGTGGCTGGAAATGTGTTCATTGACAGTGGCCGGCATTACTGGGAAGTGGTCATAAGTGGAAGCACATGGTAGGCAACTTATGTCTATTGTTTCCAGTTGTGGAAAGGAACATCTCATCTTGTACTTTGTCAGAGCATCAACCAATATCAGCATCCATTCTGAAAAATCAAATGTAGAAAGGTTATGTGAGTTAACTATTCCTACAATAATTCTGTATAACAAGTATGCCCAAACAGTGGCTTCAGACAACCCTCATTTGTTAGTACTAACCACCACCCACATCTATGAGTTAGCTGATCAGGGCTAATTATAACTGGACTTTGCTTTTGGGTGTAGGTTGGGTCTAGGTCTGTCCTGTGTCTCTTCCTCTTGCTTTGATGACTGGGCTACCCAGGCAATGTTCTCAATAACCCAACAGGGGAAGAATGTTTCAAGGCTCTACTTGCATCATGTCCTCTAAATTCCTATTGACCAAAGCAATGTGGAACATAGGGTTCTGGTTCCTAGAGGATCTATAATTTCCAAACACTGCTCTTTTATACTTTAAAGCACAGGTCAACACACTGCAGCTCATGGGCAAGCCTGTCCCAAGCTCTGTTTTTGTAAATAAGATATTGTCGATCTCAGCTATGCCCATTCCTTTTGTTTATAGCTGCCTTTAGAATCCAATGACACATTTGACTAGTTAAGACAGAATCATTTGTGGTCTGCAGAGCTGAAAATGTTTACTTGCTACCCCTTTAGAGAAAAGATTTGTCTAATTTCTACTTTAAAACATTAATCCTCATCATTAAAAATAAGCTATTTTCTGTTGCCTTGTATGTTTTGTGATTCAAGACTGAGCCAATTAGTGTAAAAATCTAAAGGCTGAGTGAGTGGGGCTTAAAGAAAGATGATAGAATGCAAATAATTTCAAGAGGTCTATTAGAGCCAGCACAGTGACTTTAGCCCACTGGGTTCTCCCAGACTAAGGGATAAAGGCAGGATGCAATCTACTTTGGAATTTGTTAGCTCTGCAAAATTGGCTTTCCCTAATGACCAGTCACAAATGGCATCCCTCGCTTTGGCCATCCATCTCACAAATGTCTGCTTACTGTTGATCAAAAATTACTGTTTTGTAATTTTTAACAAGCCTCCATACGGCACAAGTGCATACCAGGCAAAGCACTGGTCTAAGAATTTTATAGATGTTAATTTATTTATTCATCATAATAGCCCTATGAGGGTAGATGCTAATAGTATCCTAATTTACAGATGAGGGGACTGAGGCACATCCCCAAATGTATAAAATTTATAGATAGCACAGCCAAGAATTCTACTGCCAAGGATCAAGCTCTTAGCCAGGAGTCTACTAACACTGTTGGTAAAGGACCCAAAGAGTCAATATGTCTGGTTTTGTGTACCAGATGATTTTTGTCCAACCTATTCAACTTGGCCGTTGTAGTGGGAAAGCAGCCATAGACAATTGACACACAAATGAGTGTGGCTGTGTACCAACAGAACTTCTTTTATAAAAATATCCAGAAAGCCAGAGTTGACCCCAACTTATAGTTTGCTGATCCCTGCCCCTAACCACCATACACTATTACTCACAAAAGAGTGATCAATGTTTGAAATATTATAATTACTCTTTAGGGCTTATAGTAGTATATTTAATGAATGATACCTTAACCCTTGCTTTAAAAATAAAGCCAAGATTCAAAACTGCATAATCTAAAGAAATATCTGCAAAAGAAGTATATTTCTTTTGATATAGCCATGATAAAAATCCTATTTTCAAAATACCCTTCCATTCAAATCTATGCAAATAATATAGTGCATAACAGTAGTGCAGGTACAAGTTAGCCTAGATCTAAAATGTGAGATTGTAAGCTTGGGTGGCTCATCTTTCCTAATAATGGTACCTATATTGGCTAAACCAGGAGGTCTTCTTATGCTACTCTCCTCATGATTCTCTTCACACAGAACATTTTCCTAGTTCAACATCTTGCCAGAGGATGGAGGACAAATCCTTTGCCCTGTTGGGCTCTGGGCTAGACTGACATTTGCAATTTTTAGCTTCTCTAGGGCAAAAATAAAAACACAAAGGAAAAAACAAATTTACAAAAAAGCAAACATTTCTAGCTAATTAATTTGTATTAATCTAGGATAGAATCCAGTATCCTAATGAGTACAACCCAATTAAAAATTATTTATAATAAATGATAGCTAATCCTTCTGAGCTCATTGCCAGCAATGAATAGTGTGGAAAATTCCACCAGAACGCTTCACTTACACACAGATCACCATTACCTTTAAAACACCATCCAGATGTCAAACCAGCTGATGAGAGAGAATCTTACAATTTTTTTTTTATTTTAGAAACATAAAAGTACAAAGACATATTGACAAACAGACACCAATTATCATAAAAAATAGTACAATCACAACTAATCTATAGACAAGGTGATATGGTCTCAACAGTGGTTATTGCTTTATCCATTGATATCTTCGAATTATAAATGTATGAACCCATATAGAGACATGCAAACTTAGTCAGACAGTTAATCCTCTCAACAACAGAAAAAACACAAAAACCAAAAATCCAAAGACAAGAAACAAAACAGGCATACAACAACAACAGCAACAACATCAACAACAAAATAAAACACCGCTTGTTGCTGCTTTACATATTGATATCTTCGAAGTGTGTGTTCAGGATAACACATACAGATATACACGATTAATCTAATAACCTGTCATCGATTATTGCTTAGCATTACGTGATATAATACAATAGTAGAACGATGTTAGCCTTCCTGCATATATGTATATTAATATATATTCATATATACATACATACATTTTTTTTTATTTTAGAAACATAAAAGTACAAAAACGTATTGACAAACAGACACCCATTATCATAGAAAATAGTACAATCACAACTAATCTATAGACAAGGTGATATGGTCTCAACAGTAGTTGTTGCTTTATCCATTGATATCTTCGAATTGTAGATGTATGGACCCATATACAGACATGCAAATTTAGTCAGACAG